>OMKN01008984.1:4105-18936 GCA_900302345.1 Melanonus zugmayeri | reverse complement strand
GTCCTGCTCATTAGTGGTGGGTTTATTAGTCAGCCAGGGGTAAACACCATGGTGGTGGTGGTGGGGTCTTCAGCAGAGATGCTCCCAGGCTGAAGGGGTTAATGTAGTTCAGCTAACTGGACCTTGGCAACGAGCCCTGAGCATATGTGGTGAGAAAAACAAATCATACATGTGACCTTCATGGCTGGGGCACGGAGATGATTGTAGCAGTGGTGGAAATGGGTCGTTATTCCACTGACGGAAAACTATGCTCTTATATAGTATAGCTATACTGTACTTTATCTTTGGATTTATCTGTGGGTTGATGCATGTTTTTTTTACTTGTCTTGTGAAGTCATTTGTTCCGGACAGATGTTTAATGTCATGAGCAGTGAAAGTATTCTGCTTCTGATTCCTAGGATGGCATATGTTATGATTAGAATAGTCTACAAAGGGCCGTGCAATGTCTATTGTATCTGAAATAGCCCACTTGTTGCGTAAACGTAGGCCGATAAAGTGTTTCTTGGTGAGTGTTTCTTCTTCATGGATTGTTTTGTTCCTTCGATAAAGAGAGACGTTCAATTCAAAATAATTTGTGCAGCCTTTCCCTTCCTTTCCCTCCATAGAGTCATTGCAGAGGCCTCTTACTTCCAGCCCACTGTGATAGCAACGCTAGCCAGGTGTGATTATCCCCCTCCCGTCCCTCTCTGTTCTGCGGGGAAGCCGGTGTACGTCTGCCAGGTGGGGCTGTTATCTGTGCTGTCACTCGTTGACACTGCGGCCCCCGCTAGCTGCAGGGACCCCGCGGTCAAAGGCATCGGGTGATTGGCTCCCAGAGCCCGGGAGGAGATTTATACGTCTTTAACAAGATCTTATGGGTAATAGAGTTCCCACTAACCCGGGGCCTGGGGTCTGATAATAGTCTCTTCTTTCCCTTGAGCACTGTTGCAGCCTCGGGAGGATTTAAAAGCACTTGTTGTCCCCCTCGTTATGGAGGACTGACTGGAGGGCTGGGGGAGGTTCCTTCTCCCTCTCACCAAGAGGAACCAGTGAGGACTGACTGGAGGACTGGGGGAGGTTCCTTCTCCCTCTCACCAAGAGGAACCAGTGAGGACTGACTGGAGGACTGGGGGATGTTCCTTCTCCCTCTCACCAAGAGGAACCAGTGAGGCCTTTACCTGCACAGATAGCAGCCAGTATGCTTTTGTTCTCCACTGTGTCGATATTTGGATATGCAAAGCACTCTCGCCGGCAATAGCAAAATTAGCTAATCGGTGAACTGGAATCACTTTCAAAGCAAGCTTTGCTTTTTACGTCATGTGACTCTTCTGCAAATGGCTTGCTTCTGGCAACCCAATAATAACAGGAAAGGATGGTTAAAAATGGTTTTGACAGGTTCAAACAGCCCCGCACTGGAATTACAGGGATAAAAACCAGCAAAGCCCTTAAAAAGCCCTGTCAGAGTATGTTTGTAACCTCCCTGCCACATAAGCTGCACAAGAACAGATGTTCACACTCAGATGCAAGTAAATACCAGAGAACCTATCAACATTTAAATCTAACTCTAATTAATACTTAGCTTTTATTTGATTCTTATGTCAGATACTTTTGCTGACGAACACCCCTGCAGTTCCAAATACTTCAGGCTTTTGCAGAAATAAAAACACATCTCAGTATCTTTAATTCACAAATAATCTGGTGGTATTGGAAGATGCTTGTGTGAGTGTGTGTGGTTGATGGCTGGTTTAAGCAGCCTCACCTGGCTCGAGTCAGACTGATTAAACTCTGGGGCTGGGTGAGGCTGCACACCTGTGGTGCATTGGGTGATCAAGGCACACAGGATAAACCAGCCATCACCACACACAGTCAGGGAGAGAGAGCTCTGACATGTCAGCATTTTACACCTCCTCTGGCTGTAACACCTTGCCGTCTCTCCAATAAACTGGTGTATTCAACTACCTGTGTCCTGGTCGTCGTCGTCGGAGCCCAGCAAAGCCACTTGTATGGCAGGAGAAAACTGCCACAATGCTATTACAAGTGAACACCATGTATCTCATACAAATTATAATAATAATATACATATCTTTTTTTAATATGCATTTATTTGTGAGGCCCAATGGAGGATAAGGAACAGCTGAATAATATACAAAGGACAGTACTTCACCTTTATGCTATTGATGGACATCTGTGTGTCAGTTGTTCATTCAATCTCATTTAGAGTGGTCCTTTATACCACATAAGGGTTTTAGCAAGACAAATCAAATGGCAAAATGAAATTATTCTCTTGGCTGAACAAGCCCAAAAATATACATTTTGATCATCAAGTTGGATACAAAAATACACTATGTTGTCTGAATGTCGGATCTGAGGTGCGTGGATATGCGCCATACGAGATCCGGACCTTGTTCACATTGCACAGACAATGGATGACCGCCACAGTGGTTTTGGCGAGACCGTCATAACAGTAACCATGGTTTCAAGTGGCGTGGCTCCGATGCAGCAGAGCAGACTGATTTCCAGAAACATTGATTCCCATATCTCCCATCACATCACATGAGATAAGTGGAAGAGGCAGGTGCATCGGTTCTGCTGTCCCAGGCTGTGTTCTCTCTTGGGGGACAGAGCAGCAGCCGTATCCCCAAAACTTGTGATGCAACGTATTGCAGTCAGAGTGTTCATGCCAGCACTCTTCCAACTGGGCACACTCCATGTCCACAATCAGATAATCAGAATGGAAAAACTAGAGCCAACATGTTTTAATTTAATTATATACATACATCAACATTTAATTATATACATATGCACATATTTAATAAATTTTCATTCTTACAGAGCATTAGCATGAAATTAACTTGAGGTTATTATTTTGTTTGTTTTTGTATTCATAACAGCATTGCAAGAGCATGTGAAAGGAAATGGAAAACTGCAATTAGCAAGAGTGTCTTCCTCTTTGTTTGCCTGCTTGGACTAAGGGTGTTTTAGGTACGATTGCTTCGTACCGTGCCTTTACGTGACATTTGTTTGTTATCGCTCCAGTGTAGAAAACGCCACTAGCAAAATCCCAAGCCCATACAATGGAGTCGGCCTTCGCACTATGCCTACTATTATTGATATTTTAGAGACAAATGTCAAGAACGACCCTCTCGCCTGCCTTCCTACTTTATCAGCTATGGCCGTGCAGTTCAGAGGATGAGATCGGCGCATGCTGCATGCATACGCAGATATGCAGAATAGCAGTCCACTTCCGTGTTTTGGTACAGTAGCTTTCACACCTGACACTCCTGTCATATTAATGTAGACACGTGACCTATAGGTTTAGCGTAGTTTCATACAGCTAATCAGTCCATTAGAACTGCAGTGTCGTGCTATATCAGAACACAGTCTCGGTGATCAGCACTATGTGAAATGCAAGTCTTTGCTTATCACAATGTTTATATCTTCTTCAAAGAATATGCAGTGACTTTCATTGGTGGCTTAATGTCTGCCTGCAAAAAAAAGAAAAATCTGTTGTTTACCATTTTGATTAGACATCAGTGGTTACCACAGAAACCAAGCGTTGATGCAGAAAATAGATGGAGCCGCTGTGATAGCTCTCAGCCAACACAGACCCGTGTCGGACCACATCACAGCCACAAGTGGGTAAACCAGAGACAATAACCTCCCCCATGTTGGAGACACTGTGAAGTCTATGCATCATGTCGTCTGCGAGTTTGTAAATGGAAAAGCTAGTGGGAAGAAAGCTGCTAATTTAAAGACCCTGGACACCCAAATCCACATTTAGGTCTTATGTACATACTAGTAAGCATCTAAATAGTATTAGACATTAGTTTAAATCCATGTCTGATATATTGTCATTTACATTTTTTACTCTTGGACTCTGATTTTGCCTTTAAATTGGGCGGGATTAAGCTCAGATCTTATGATGTCATAAGATCCCCGAACCAATCGGAAACGCTGGGCGTTTCACTCTTCGCTCGCTGCTACTAGGGGAATCCTGGTTAGTTTATTTTCCTCTGCTTACTGATATGCTTAATGGTGAGTTACAGAGCTTTGCCATCTGGACGAACCGAGCCGAGCCACCTCAGGGCACGTCTCGTCGCGCGGCCAGGAGCCCCCTCCATCCCCTGGGACCCTCGCTAGGCACGCGTCGCGTGTCAAGGTCTCTCTGTTGGTGTCGGGCGGGTGTGGGCTAGCGAGTGACGGCAGGCGTGTCCCAGCAGGACGCTTCTTCTCAACCCTCCGAGCTTTTGCCCGAGGCAAACACCGTGTGCCTTCCTGCCTCTGCCCGGCGGCGGGGAGCCACGCGACAATCAACTCTCGAATACGAACTCAGATCAGACGAGACGATCCGCTGAACTTAAGTGGCCACGCCCGCCTGCCACCGACAGAGAGACCTCGACACGTGGCGGGAGAGAGGCGGACAGCTTGACGGAGACACAAGGTCGTCCACCAGCTGCCGCGCCCCGACGGCGCCTAGCAAGGCTCCCGGGGGGACAGAGTCGCACAACAGGGCTCCTGGCCGCACAACAAGATGCGCGGCCTAGGTTTTCTAATCCTCATCCGTTCTAACCCATTTTTGTGGATGCTTAATGAGACACCCAACTATGATATCATATATGCATTTTTATTATTTCAAGCCAGGTGTCCAGGGTCTTTAAGTAGTTAGACCTCTAGGGGGATTTATCTCCAGCTTTTGTTCTGCAACAGGTCTATTTTAAATGAAAAGGAAACGCCAGGTAGATGCATTGTAAACATTCAAACAAGGTGCTTGATGTGACTTTTCATTGAGGTAATATTGTCCCTAAAGACGACGACATCACTGTTTTCCTGGTTCCACACGCATGATTATATGAAGTCCTCTGTGGAGTTATTATTTTCAATCATTATTTTATTATAGAATTATTATATTATTATGATTTATTCTATCTCTATATTTGGGTTTTAAATACATATTTTAGTAATGACTGAACAAACCTAATCACCATCCTCACTATAATCCCCTATTATTAGGACGATCAGTGTCATTTATAGAACATTAGATCTCAATAATAAAAACGCTGCACCCTGCATATATCGGTCATCATATTAATAATAATGTAATGTAATGGCAATCATTTATTCTCGCTAAAGAAAGACACAACTCTACATCTATCCAGCCAGCTGAATATCAGTTTTGCTACTGAGGGAAACAACCATGTCTTGCAGTTGCAGTTTTTCTGTCCAATTTCAGTCCCAGTTGCATTCCATTGAGCCAGCAGTGACTCTGTCTGTGTCCTTGACTTTGTCCGTCACTCTGTCTGCCAGTGTGTCTTTATTCCCCATCTCATTCCCATGTAAACACATCTCAGCAGCATCACAGTCAGGGTAGACAGCTGCCTTCCTAGACAGCGCCACAGAGACCTCAGTGGCGAGTCCCGTTATTCCTCCGACACACTGCAGCCGTTGGGAGGGTTGAGTAAAGCCTCTTTCACACATAGTTCCCGGTAAATTGCTGGGATAACCGTTCAGGCACCGTTAGTGATTTTCACTATTCACGCATGCAGCTACGTTCTGATTACTGGGATAACCTTTCAGGCACTGCTAGTGATTTTCACTATTCACGCATGCAGCTACGTTCTGGAACATTTCCGTCTTGCGCCCTTTCACACACGGCATAGCACTGCCGGAATAGATGGGCCAAGGGACAGTCCACCAGATGGCGGTAATGCAACACGTATGGATGCCGACCGCCATCAAACTCAACAGAAGAAGACCCTCTGCGGACTGAGAGGAGCTCCCTTATTTCTGAATCTGTCCAGTTTCCAGCCATTCTTGAAAAAAAGGAGCTTGTTTTCAAACAAAAAAAGTTGTACTGATATTGTTATTGAATCACCCGGAAAGCATTGGTGCCTTAAGATAAACAGTCACAGATTCAAATATGTCATCAGTGGAGTCTTGTGATTGGTTCGCTCGCTCCATGTGAAGCGTCGTAACCCTTTACGTGCCTCTCCCTGCAATGTTGCTGCTTTCATTCTGGTTTTCATGGGACATTGGGGGTACAGATTTTCCAGGATCCCTGTTCCCATTCACACATGACCCCATGCAGGATAGACTCTGAGCAGTCTGGGATAGACTGCATGTATGAAAGGGACTTAAGACTGTTGACTGGGTATGTCCCTGTGCACATTCTAGATGGCACTTGCATTTGTTTGAAGTAAATCTCAAATGAACATGTTTTTATTTGTGTTTTCTGTTAGAAAACTAGAATGAGCTTTATGAAGCTCACACACAACACACTGGGGTCTCCTGTTGTTGTTGCTGTTTTTGTCACCAAAGCACACACATACACACAAACATCCTAGTCCATTAGTTGGCTTTTCTCCCATGTTTGCCATAGTTCTGTAGCCCTTTTGCATCCATTCATATTGGTGTGTGAGTGATAGTTAGATAAATGAACAAGTCTACATGGAGGCAATCAGTTCCTCTGATGGTCTGTTCAAAGGACAAAACACATCAGGCCAAAAGAGGAGGCCATGGGACACATTTCAATGGGTGGTTTGAAAAAAAACATTAAAAAATCGACTTTAATCAGCTCCAATTCACACATTGCAGCTTTTTAACACAGACTAGTCTATATTTTTTGGCAATGCATTAATTTTATTCCTCGTTGACAATCCTGGATGTATGCAATCTTTTGTACACATTGTGGGTGTTACGTGGATGCTGTCTTATTGCCAGCATATTTAGATCAGAGCATTAGGAATCCTCTCATCCTCTCACAGGAGGTAAACGTCAAAATACAACATGACACCGCTGTGTGTTCGCACATTTCATGTCGCTTTCTCAAACAATGCAGACAGCAGTGTGCCGACCAGTCACTCACTCTAATTAACAGGCTATGGTCACGTCAGTATTATACTCTTATTTTTCACTTTTGGCTGTTCTCCATTAATGGGAGGAAATGCCTTTGGAGGAAGTTACTTTGTTTTGAGCCCTACAGTACCTTTCGCTTATGGAGAGGCAATACACAATTATTGATCACTCTGAGCTGACTTTGAAGGGGAACAGGGTAAAATGTTAGGGTAATCCTAATGTGTCCGATACATTGCAATGCAATACAATACAATACACACACACAATACATAATAGGCCCATATAGGGCACCTTGTGTCCATCATGTGTCCCTTGGCAGACCCAGTGGTCATTTAAGTGACTCAAGACATTGCAGCAATTGTCCCAGTGTTATTCTAGACAGAGCAATAGTTGATAGAGTAGGGTTGTAGGTTGTAAAGCAGTATTCCCACAGCGTGCACAGAGTTCAATGGGGCATGCACATGCACTGTTTTACAGTCATCACAGGCCTTTTAGCTTGCTTTCCCGCTGCTCGCACTAGTTCACTTATTTCTTTACGTTTTTCCGATTTTACTCGCTCCAGTTAGCCTTTTATTTCTTCCTCACTTTGTGAATAATTTAGGACTACTTCACCGTGTATTTCCATGTGATGTTTTTGAAAGAACACGCGGCTAAGTTAACGTGCATATAGTTTGAGCCACTCAAGCGTCGTGAACCCGGCGTGGCCCCGACGTATGGATGCAACCCCGCACTACACTTTAGATCCCGAGGCCCGGCCTGAGACCATGTTCCTTATTGCTGACATGAAACCACCAACGTTGAGGATGTGTCCTTCAAAGTGCAGTACGGTTCCATGCCAACATTTGATTTAAAGCTTGAGTCTCTCGTGACTCATCGGAGAACAAACTTTTCTCATTATTTGGGACACACACGTTATACATACAGAAATCTGCACATTTTTATTGCTTGTTTATTTAGAAAATGTCACACAATCATGAGCCAAGGTTAGGAGGTGAAGAGGTTAAGAACAGCAGCAGATGCACTGTGAGACACTTCCTCCGCTTCTGGAGACTTAAATCATTGTAATTTGCTGAGTGATGACTAAAGGAGTTGCTCATCTTGTGTCCCCCCGGGGTCATATCTTTGTCGCTTGTCAAATGTTTTAACTGCTTTAATCGCTGTGTACCAAACCCAAGGGGCAAACACACAACATGTTATTGTCTTAATAAAAATGAATAATGTGTTACAAACACAAACACATATAGATAGAAAACCGTCTATACAGAACCATGCTGATAATAATAATACTGTTAAAGGGGCAGTGAACCCAACATCGTTTTATTTGTTTTAAACGTGGTAATATGTCTTATATGATCTCCAACATATTAATCTATGCCATTTTGTCACTGTTTTATCAACACATCACTAATATATATGCTAATAATGTTAAGAACAAAACCATCTGTGCAACCATGTCAGCATATAACAAATAATAATCAATTTGTCTTCACTGTGAAATACAGGTATACGATTTGAATAAATGCATAGTTAGCACCCGGGTTGAGGCAAGGTCAACAGCATCTAAGCTAAAGGAACACGCATGATGTTGCTGAATGATGCATTAAGTGCGTTTTATTCCCGTGAAGTCGTATATTTGCCTCCGTCCGAGCTGTCATGTTTTCACACAGCTGTAATCGTGTTGTGCCGACCCCAGGGGTGCATATGCACGCACACACGCACACACACACTACACACACACACACACACACACAGAGGGATAAACATAAACAGTCTCTCTGTTTACATCAATACTATTACAGTTATTCATCACAGCTTTTGTTTCTCTGTCAGTACGGTGTTGTCTGATTTTCTTCTCGTGATGTTTGTATGGTTAATGCTAGTTATGAATGCACTCTCCCTGTGGTTTCAACCATGGTTTCGCTTGTGGCCCCATCTACTCTCTGCCCCAGCTCTGGTATCTGGTAGCCACCTGTCCTGTATGAAAGGATTTAGTTTGAGTCCTTGACCCCTTGCTTCACTCTATTGTCTGATTTGTTGTACATACAACATACAAAATCATCCAATCATAAAAGACTTAAAACGCTCGGCTTGAAAGCCTTATCTTATTTTCCCATTTCGTAACACATGGTAGCTCTTGCGCGGTAAGCTCTCGCATAATTTACATTTTCATCTTGCTTTTACCCACAATTTTACGCTACTTTTCAAGGCTAACGATTTTTGCCCTCGGACTTATTTTGAACTTGGTGGCTAAGCTACGCTAACAAACACAACATGCCTACTATGCTCTGTGAGGACTGTAAATTACTCGAGAAAGCAAACACAAAGATCGCTGATCTTATGGACGATATCCGACGGCTTTCTGGCGAACTACAGAAAAAAGACTCTCTGTTGACCAGCCTCTTGGACGTGGCTTCTGGCCAGTCCAAACAGATCGCCACCAGTCCACTCGACGTCCTGGGCCGAAGTGGTGGTCCGTGGTCGTAAGAGAGGCTTGGGCCGGGCTGCCTCTCCCCATCCAACCGCTATCCGTCCCTGTCTTGCGGCGCTCCCAGCTGACGATCCTGAGGTTTCTATCCGTCCCGATCTGGACCCGTCTCTGAGGACGGCGCCGGCTGACACTGCTGCTTCCCCTCCACCGGTGGCTAACAACGTTCGGGTGGCTCACCGCTCCACTGTGGGGCCAGATCAACGGCCCACATCCCAAGCAATGTCCTCCGATTCCCGTTGTAGGATCCTGAAAGAGGCTATGCTCAGACGCTCGGGAGGTCTTCCTCGCCCTGGACCGGACACAGCTGCTACGCAGTGTCCTCCGGGGACTCGCCTCGCCGATGTCAGCCAGCGTCTGTCCCCTTCTACTCGTGATGACAGCCGCCCCAGCCCCGCCACCGTGTTGGTGGTCAGATCATCCATGGCCCATCCATGGCCCATCCATGGCCCATCCATGGCCCATCCATGGCCCATCCATGGCCCATCACATAGCGGTTAGCAGAGGCCAGACGTTCAGCTATCTGGTTGTTGCTCCAGAAAAGGTTGCCTCCATGATCATGCAAAGTATTGGGTCTCTTTCCTCTGCTGCCAACTCCAACCTGCGTAATTTAGGGGTGATATTCGACACCCATGTTCACCAATTCGATCAATTGGTGAACATGGGTGTCATTCGACACCCATGTTCACCAAAGGCCACCAAAGCCTGCTTTTTCCACCTGAGAAATATTAGTAAACTGAGATCTGTAGTTTCAACTGCTGAACTAGAGACATGCTCATATCGTATCCCACATTGACTAACACACTTTTTTCCTCACTTAGTATGTCTGCAGGCAATCCAGAACGCTGCTGCACGACTACTCACTAGGTCAAATAGACGGACTCATTACCCCTATACTCAGATCTCTTCACTGGCTCCCTGTTGCTAATAGGATCCAGTTTTAAATTCTCACTGTTACTTACAGAGCATTGCACGGTCAGGCTCCCACATATCTGGTGGAATTACTACACCCTCACTCATGTCTTAGGTCATGTAGGTTAAACCTGTTGTCTGTCCCACACACTCGCCTTAAAACCTGCGGTGATCGAGCTTTTGAGGCTGTAGCTCCTAAACTATGGATGCTCTGCCCACACACTTATGGTCCGCTGTTTCTGCAGACTCTTTTAAAAGGCAGCTGAAGGCCTATCTGTTTGGTCAGACCTGCATGCACCAGAGCTGCACTAAGTACTCATTGTGTTTCTATTTTAATTGCTTTATTGTGTTCTGTGTCTTCTAATATGTACTGTGTTCTTAACTGGCATCACCGTCTTCCATGTGCACAGATGTCTTGTCCTTAAGGCACAACAACGATAATGTGTGTTGAAATGGAATTGCAAGGAACTTGCATGTTCATAAAGTCGCATTGCCTCAAAACAGATATGCATCAGATTGATTTCCATGCGTGGAAGTGGCCCAAATCAGATTGGAAACAAAATCAAATAAATACACTTTCCATGTGTTGACACAATCACAACCATTGTTTGATTGAGACCACTTGTATCCTGTAGTGTGAAGGAGACTCTGGGGAGATATGCTACAGAAGCATACAAGCATGGAGATCTAGACATGAGAGTCCTGACAAGCATGACATGCTAGCTGGAGGAGGCCCCAGCACAGAGAAATCCTCCTTAACGTAGGCAAAACCTCATGTATCGGCTGCGTTAAATTACGTTTACTATAAACCTATTATGAAGCCAACTGATATCGATATATAACAATGACACAGGCAACGATCGTCTTAATTGCCACTGTAAAAATATATAAATATATATCCAATGTACTTCCAATTAGAAGTGCATTGTGCCTGTAATGGTTTAAAGAAACATTAAAGAGATGTCACATCCATTAGTGCTGTAAGTACATTGCGGGGCGGAGGGGTGGAGGGGTGGAGAGATGGAGGAGTGGCGAGGCTCCACCGAGCAGTTCCTCTCTAAGTGCCGCGATACATCATTTACTTCAAAACTTTTTCTTGTAAGTGTTCATCCATAATGGCGTTTCCTTGAGCACGGGATGTCACTTCCCAGTCGTATTAGATGTTTACATAAACGGGCACTGTAATGGAATGAGTGGGATCTGTAATTGTAATGCATGGTGTGACAGCGCGGCCCGGAGACATCGCTTTCCTCATCAGGTTAAACAATGAGCGCGCCGGACGTGACCTGATGGGACAGCGTCGCCGGCGCTTGGTCAAGACGCATACAAGTCACAATGCGCACCAGATCTCGATACACTGGGTCACGGGGCCTGAGGGCGGTACAGTGGGTGTTTCAAGACCTTCTCTCCTCTGACCCACCCCAACTTCCCCCTGGACACGATATACTGGTCCTCGAATACGAGGACAAGTCTTCTGCCGGGGCAGCCGCTTGACATGCATCATGATGACATCGCTTCTGCCATCAGGGCGGAGTCCTGCACGGGTCTGATTTTCAAGACCTGCACTCGTGATGTGCAATACTGTACCCGCCCCAATATAATAACCATGCATCTCATAGTGATCACGGTACAGTGATCAATATAATAACCATGTGCATCTCATATTGATCACGTTCTAGTGATCAACCATGTATTTGGCTCAAAAAGTGTGGGATGGAATCATTCACTCATAGGGGGAAATGGAAGGACTTTAAGTTTAAGGACGTATCTCTAAAGCCGTAAAATATAAAAAATGCTGCATGTATATAAGATGGAGTAGTATGAATATATAATAAAATGAAGACAAAATACCACCTGCAAATCACTTTTTTTTTGCTGGTCACCCATCGGATACCTGCAGGTACCTGACCCGTCCAAGAGGCTGATGCAGGACTCTGCATCAGGGTATTGGCTCCAAGGGGGGGCTAAACTCAGGGTCCATCCATCCCACCAGATGCCTCAAGTAGCGGTTTATTGGATGAGACCAGACTGAACACTGACATGATGCCACTGGCAGAACGAGCGTCTTAGCAATAGCAGGTTGTAGCCGCTATGTTGTTGAAGCTATGCTGTGCTATATGGTTTCCTGTCATGTGACGTTGACACAGCAGCACACAAATTAATTTCACCCCTGACTCTACAACTTGACATTAAGCATAACAGTAAAAAAATGGATAATACTTCTAAAAACAAACAGCTTTCAGCTATTAGTTTATTTTGTGATACAAAAACATGTAAATGCCACATGAAGGCAAATTAATTTACAGGAAAAACAAGAAAAACAGCACAGCCTTTTCAGTAGGGCTACTTATAGCACTTATTCCAAACTTCCCAGCGAGGATAACAGTGTTGACATCCGGCTTGGAATAACAATGGCATCCTCGGGGGTCTGCTCGCTTTTCCTTTCATCTTCTTCTCTTCCTTCCATCTCTCCCTTCCTTGGTGTGTTGTGGCTTTTTCTGGGTCCTTCTCCTCTTCCCTAACCATTAACTAGTGATGTTCATGACACAAACACAAGCATTTCATATCACACCAAATGCTAAACGCCACGACCAGCCTTTTCTTCTCTGAATTTGATAAAACAAGGTTTTTAAATAGCTTCCATACATCAAAACACTACATTTATTTCTTTTTTTAACACGCTGATCCAAAACAAGTCATTTTCCCCAACGATCACACGTACGTCGTTGTTATTCCGACCGACTTCATAGCGACCGACTCGTCGCACTCTAGAAGGGCCAGCTGGTTGTTTGCATACGGACGGCATTACCCATGAATCCATCACAACCACAGGTTTGCAGGTGTTCACATGAAGTACAATGTGACCAATCCCAACGCCGAAGCGCAAATACAAAGAAAAACAAAACATGCCACAAAACGCACACATCTTGACAACCAAACTCATACTTCAACACCTCGCACTCCTCCTGCATGTGTCAGACTCACTCGCTTGTTCACCTTGTCGCTGCGTCGTCAACAACAACAACATCAATAATGCAGTCGTGGCGCAGAGTAACGGCCGAAATACATGGGACACGGACGCGACACGTCACGTAGGCGTGTCTCTGTCTTTGTAGAGTGTGGTTGCGTGCCATTTTTCCATATAGATTATCAGCTTCACTGTGTGCATATTGAGTTTTTCCAAGTGATAATGCAGTTGGTTATGCAGGGTTTGGAAGTGTAGGCTATATTAACTGGTACTGAATTAATTAACTAGATCTATCTATCTCTAACTACAGAATCATGATTTGATTGATTGATTTTAATATGCAACATAAAAACACCAACGAGGTTGCTCTGCTGCGTCGCATTGCCTCTGGTACGATGAGGTATTTTTTTCATTTTTAAACAGATTGTACTCGTTTTTTATACATTTCGATTGCATTTTTACCTGTTTGAGGGCCGCATAAAGAAAAAAAGAAGACCAGCTGTGCAAAAACAGAAGGAAGCCGCACGACACCCGCACAACTTCCGTGGTCCATTATAATCACCCGAAGGTGATTATAATGGACGCGCTCTGCTGTGGGCATTCTGCGGCAGACCATGTATTTTGGCCATAACTCTACTTCCAGTGCCACCCTTTGGTTTCTGCATAGTTTTACGTTTCATTTAACTTCCATTTAATGACAATTTTTGTGGATGGCAGATGAACACTCGATGCCTAAATGCGTGATGTAGCAGAATCGTAATCAAATCACTTTTAGAGTCATTATACCTCATTTGTAATTTTTCAGACACACAAAACCCCCGACTTGAACCAATTTTGGCAAATGATCATGTGGGACCCTCATCAAAACAGCTTTTGGTGAAGGGTGATTGGTTGATTTGTCTATCCGTTCTCTGATGCCCGGGCAACACCGTGGTGTGTGAGTGTGTGAGTGCCTCCTCTTGGTTTGAGTGTGGCCGTGTTATGCATTCATGAGATACATGAGATGCTAGGGACTCAGAATCAGATGATGGTTTGTGTGTGATTGTGTTAAACCCCTGGCCCTCTGCTGGGCAGGCAGAGCCACTGTTTCTTCGGGGCTTGCTACACCGGCATGGCTCTACCTGCAGAGATGCCCCCAGCACGCTGCAGAATGCTGCCTACAGCACTTTTAAACAGTAGCAATAAAAGCTGAGATCAGTACCGGTAATGCGGCCATTTTTTCCCCTGCCAGACTCTCTAAAGAGATTCTAAAGAAAAAACGATTCTGTATTAACTTCAATAATGTGGTGTGTGTGTGTGTTTTGTGTGTGTGTGTTTTGTGTGTGTGTTTTGTGTATGTGTGTTTGTTTGGGAATGTGTGTGTGTGTGTGTGTGTATGTGTGTGTGGTTTTTGTGTGTTCTGTGTATGTATGTGTGTGTGTGTTTGGTGTATGTGTGTGATCATTTGGGAATTTGTGTGTGTGTGTGTGTGTGTGTGTGTGTGTGTGAATGAGCAGGTGGCCCTGTGTGTGTGTATGTGCGTGTGCACACGTGTGCCCGTTTGTCTGTGTGTGCGGATGAGCAGGTGGGACGGTGTGTGTGTGTATATATATATATATATGTGTGTGTGTGTGTGTGCACATGTGCATGTATGAG
>OMKN01008948.1:2091-12731 GCA_900302345.1 Melanonus zugmayeri | reverse complement strand
GCACACCTGCACTGTTTACTTTTATATATATTTTGCACTACTGTATCTTTCCACTAGATACTTCTATATATTTCATATATATATTACTGCCACTTCACACTGTCTACACTGTTTATACTGTAGTATTGTTCATTCTGTACATATGTAGCATCTTCATATATAGCCCTGCTGTTTATACTGTTTATTTCATATTTATACTGTTTATTTCATATTTATCTCACCACATTTGTATATACTCTGAATCATCATCATGAAATTGATCCATAGTTATCCTAAATCTATTCCATGTACACTTCCATATGTACCAGTCCCAGACTTGCATAGAAACCCTGGAGTACAGCTTGTTCTAAATGTTATAAACGGCCACTTAAACTTAATGTATCCATGTGCTTCAATGAGACTCTTGACTCTTGTCAAGAGTCTTTGATTTGAACTGTCAACTAATTGAATTGCAATGTGCATAACATAAAAGCCAGAATCAGGGTGAAAGACTAGTGCACTCTGTGCCTTTAAAGCATCAGAACAGAGGACTCCATCATTCAGAGGACTCGGCAGAGTTGAAAGCCTTAACTTCAAAACAGGCAGGCACAAATAAGAAGACTAAACTAATTGAAAACACTTACAGAGCAGACAAACCTACACTGGCAACCCACAAGCTGATACATACATAGGACGAACAGACAGAGAACAAGCAACAGAAAATGCTTCTGAATTAATAAGCATCTTTTTTCATCATTATTAACACACACAGAATGATGTACTCAGGAAAAATGAGATAACCAAATGAAAAGAAAAAAAAAAGAATCATAATTTGTATCAACAATATACACAGAAATAGCTGAGACAGGTGTCTTAAACCAGTGATTCACTCGTCATGTACCTACAAGGCTGTAATGATCCACTGTATCGCCTCAGGTGCACTATGTTGCTCCTCCTTATGTATCACCCTCTAGGCATCCCTCCCTCACTGCTAAAAGTATCTTCATGGTTGAGTCTCCTCATTCTACCAGGTCCTCTCGCTTGCTGGTTGCAGGCAATGCACACTATGGACTGCATTTGCTGCTGATGAAAGAGACTGAATCCAGGCTGTGTGTGGAACAGTGCAGCCTGCTAGCCAGCTGTTTACATCTGGGCTTAGTCCAGATTCAATGCGTGAGCCAAACTAGAGCAGCTGAGCCATGGCCAAGCAGAGAGGGTCAATCTGTCTGACTCTCTTCGGGTGTCAGTCTTACCATCTCTGGAACAGCAATACATGTGTCTGCCATACGCGTTAAAACCCAGTATCAGATGATATATTTAGCTGCACTCCGTCATTATAACAAATTGCCTTGGTGTTGGAAAGCCATTGTGGATGTCTAAGCAACACAACATTTCACAAACCGATACTGATATCCCTCTTAATTCTCTCACTCTCTGTGTATCCCTGGTTTATGCATGTGCATTAGTCAAGACCTCTTAAAACTAAGATTTGTGGTTTGCAGTTTGATGCAGTGGTATCCAGTGGGTCAGTGGATACCACTACAACACTACAACACTTCCTAACAGGAAGTGTTTTACCGATGTTCAACTCCGTCATCACCAGACATTTACATATCACACCACTGTATGACCACAACAAACATAATACGTGCTACGAAGTCTGAAGGTTGTGTTTGGTCAGATCATCAACAGTCGTCTTTAATAGGGCTGAAGCAGCTCAGCTGTCCCAATCGATCCCAATCCCACATTGCTCCTTGAGGCCCGTGCAGGTGCTCAAGGTTCGAGTGATCAAGCCTCAGCTCGAGCATTAGGAAGAAGTATTGAAACGGACCCCAAATACCATGCAGAAAACAGCATCCTAAAATTCCTCCGTGAGATAATGTCTTCTCAAACGTATCTATCGATCTCACCTTGCAAGCTCATAGTGGGTCTGGGACATATTTGGGATAATGAAACCTCGATTTATTCAGGCAGTGTGGGTTTGAAAAACACTTGGCTCCACAAAAGGAAACGTTTTAATGAAAACTCCACACTCGGGTCTCCCTAGTGCAATTCCATTGGTTGTAGTTTATGACAGCAGCACACTGTGAATCTACTGGTTCCACCTATGGTAGACTTTCACTTTGGTGAGCTATAGCAAGCAGAAGGTCTGGCTAAACAAGATTAGTGTCTAATGTTTTTCATTAGAGCCTAGGCCAGCTTCTGGGCCTCTCTCCTGGATTGCAAAAAATTATTATGATTGCAAAAATGTATATATTTGAGATGGCTTTTGGTATGTCTTGGATCTTTGTATTGGAGATATTCTATAAAACACTAAATGTATTTTAGCTTGGTATCGGATCAATATCATTGGGATATTTGTATATTTTGTATTGTATATTGTACTTAAGGACATGATTTGCCTACTTGCTATTAGTACATTTTACACAGTGTATCATCTATCTGCTAAAATGATACGCTTAGGTCTACTTATCAGACTAATTCAGGACACTCACACACAATCCATCTTTCACACATTCTCTCTCTTTCTTTTAAGCTGTCAAGCCTTTCCACACCAGTGGTGCAACCTTGTTATCGCTCTACTAAAGGAAGGAATCTCTGTCTGTATGTCTGTATGTCCTTCACATATCTCGAGAACCGTTCATCTGATCAACTTCAAACTTGGCATGTGTGTTGCTGAGGAGCCAAGGAAATGCAGTGTCAAGTGTGAAGTGGTTTGGATGAGCGGTTCTACGCTGTAAGCAGTAATACCGGAGGCCAAGCTATCGGCCCGTTCCGAACAGGCACGTTTTGAACGAGCACTGCACTAGTACCTTTAAAAAGAAACAGTTAGTAATGTAGCGCCTTGTTGACCATGGCTCCCCAAGGGGAAAGTAGGAGATAAAAAAGTGAACCAAGAGGTGAAAAGCGGAGGTCACACACAAGACACTGAGAGAGCAAGAATGGAAACAAGCAGTGGGGACACAGTGTGTATGTGTGTGTCTTATTGTATACATACAATACCCTCACCAATTCCGACATACAACCACAAATGACCAGAACTCTTACAAAGAGCTCTGGAAGTCTGAAAAGGTACATTTCCAACTTGGTAAAGCACCAGTTATTATTGTGCTCCTTTACATGAGATTCAATGCCCTACGCCAGTTAACAGGGGATGGAATAAGTGGGTGACACAATGGCTCAGTGTCTAGCAATGTTGCCTCACAGCATGAAGGTCTAGGGTTCAAACAGGCTAATCCTTTCTGAGTGAGTTAAATTTTTTCTGTTTATTCAAATGCATTTATGTTATGGTACAAAGCAGGACCCACTGAAAAGCAGAATCTGATGCACAGTACTCTGGGTAAAAAATTAATAATAATAATTATTATTATTATCATTATCATTATTATAATTATTATTATAGCTGTATTTGTTATTGATTATGGGTTTATTATTACTTGGGTTTTGACCCTTACTTTGTGAAGGTTTTTGGTGCAATGATGCCATAGTGGCTCAGCTCCAGCCCACTTAATGATATTCCAAGGAAATGTATTAAGACAAGAATTCCTTCCCAAAAGCATTCAGGAGGACTTAAACCTCACTTTCTATTGTCAGTGATATTTGAGATTCTGGCTACAGACCAATTATGTGCTTTAATCACCAATTCACTCTAAGTGATGGGCAGATGCCAATGGTTGGATTGAAAGTATGAACTTAATGTGATGTATCAACTGAACTATTAAAGGGGAACTTTGCCAATTTTCAACCGGCTTTGTATCATTTCAATGTGGGTAGTAAATTAACAATGTTTACCTTTCCTCCATGTTGCCTGCACCTAGATCTCCCCGCTACTTTTGTCCATCAGATTTTGCATCTGCACTGAGCTGCGCCCCAGAGACAGAGAGCATCGGCAACAACTGCAGGCATTTTTCACACTATATCCCTAATGCGGATAGATAGAGATAAGGTTGAAAATCGGCAAAGTTATCCTTTAAGAAAAAGCATTCCCTCACTCACACGTATGCCTAGACACACAAGCATTCCAATCACACAGATTAATTTGGACTTTAACTCTTTCCACGTCTCTCTATGGGGGAGGGGTTAGCACAGACTTTATGGTGATTACATAATATCAAATGGATGTGTAATCCCAGATTACACACATTCAATGCACAAAAGATTGAGAAAGCACTTATCAGGCCAAGAGATTGTGCTCACACATGCGTGCACAAGCAGACACAAGCATGTATTACTGTACATGTGCACAAAGTGTGTACAAAGGAAATATATAGAATCTAGCACATATGCTCATGCATTCACATAATCCTATGCACGGACACACACACACATGTAGAAAAATATGGTCACAATCTGTGCATGTACACATGCACAGATGTATACATACACACATGTATTAAAAGATAGGAAATAGTCTTTAATTGACTACATACACACTAAGTGTCTTTCCATGCTTTCTTCCCTGTGTGGCGCAGTCTACATAGATGGCTGCGTCTTTAGTCTGTCACGTGAAACTATTCATCCAAATCCTTTACCCACTTATTCCTGGTGAGGGCTGCGTGGTGGTCATGCTGATCCCAGCTGCTGATGTGCCTAAGGCAGGATGATGTTTCAAACAGAAGTGGTCCACTGCAAGGTCACACAGACTATGGAGCAGATGAACGGGTGAACGCTCTTATGCGAGTATGTGCACACAGAAAAAAGGTAAAATGACAATGAGGAGAAAAAAAAACGCAATGCATTTTGCAGAGAGTGACACGGCTGCGCTTATGCTCAGTATATAATGTGTATCATTGTGTATCATTGTTCACACACAGTGAAGCTCTTCACCCACCCTTACTTTAGAAGTGCTAAAGAAGACTTCCTGAGAATCATACTACATGTACATTTCCAAATACCGTCTGCTCTGATTTTGATCATTAGCACGTGTGTTAATGTGACCACCAGTAATCAAAATGAAGGCCATTTATGTTGGAGGGACACTTTGAAGCTCTAGTTCACTAATCTACTCCCATCAAATCAAATCAGGGATTATGCCAAGGAGTCATCAGTAAATGGAGGGCTTGACAGCAGGGAAATCTGTTATTTTTCATTTCATTCATTCATTGTCTGTACTCTCCACAATTTTGCATAACCTAAAATCCCCTGAACCTAAAGAAGAATTATCAGTACAAAAGACAGTGCTTTGGTTGACAAGCACAAACTTTCTTATAAAAAATAAGAAATGATGGTCCATGCTTTTGGATGACCCCAACATAAGCTCTCTATTTGTACCACATATGATCGCAATTTGTTTAGAAAAAGTAATTATATTGCCCCCCTTTTTTTTTACCAAGTATTTGGTAATTATTTGGTTTGGTTAAGAGTTGGTAAGGACAATAATATATGAATGGCTGTGGCTGCAAGTGATACATGTTTGTGTAGCAATATTGCAGTGCAGACATAAGCTACATCCCCACCAAGCACAATTGACTAAGTAAAGCGACATTCACAACCTAGCTGCTTCTGAGCACTAAGAATTAGGAGAAAAACTCAACACAGCTGGAGTCCACTAGAACTCGTGTTGATTGTTGTATGTTCAATCAAACAGCTCATTGTGCTGCAAACAATGCAACCATTTGCATTTTGCCTCTTTCTAGGAGGACCACCAACAAATACCTTGGTTTCCGCCTGGACTATGACCTCAGCGGCCAACAGTCGGTGAACATAGCATCAAAAAGACTTCACTTCCTGACTGTCCAGACACAGCCTACTCTGTGAGGACCTGACAATCATCTACACCTCCCTGGTCAATGCATGTCTGGAATATGGAGGAAAAGGCAGGGAGCACTGCTAGAAAGGGCACAAAAAAGGGGGCCTCAAAATCATCACCAGAGGTGCTCCCCAAAAACCGAGTCGATTGCACAAACGGAACAGTGTTACGGAACAGTAAGACACTCATATGCCTACAGGCCAGGACAAATCCATAAGCGCAGTTTGAACTTTAAGGTTGGGGGTTCACAAAAAAAAGAGAAAAAATTAATAATCAGGATTCCAGCAGGTGCATTTTCATATCCCGACTAATATGCCCAATGAGTGATGGAATATTGAAAGAATTACCATATAAACCGAACTCGCACAAACTGTAAAACCCAACAGTAAACCAGATACAGATCCCAGCTATTAGTGTTTCTCCAGAGATGAGCCTTGCGGGCTCGTTGATAGACCTACCCCATGGCGTCTAATATGCAGTTTCTTCTCTGGGCCTAGCAGCTGGTGTTGCTGTTTTTTTCGCAAAGAAACAGCGTATATCCATTAGTTGATCATGTCAAAAAGTCTTCTAATAAATAATCACAGTCACACAATTAGTTTACCCTTTGTATTAATTATTATAGTGCAAGGCATTACAATAAATTATTAGTTCTGTGTTATTATAACAAATATAGATAATATTTAAATCCCTACATGCATTTTTGGCAACTGCTACTAGGGGGTTCAGTGAGCCTCCTGAACCAACGCAAACTGCCTGAGAACAGTAAAGGCTCGGACATACTTTCCACATTCTGGCGTTCCTTGCATTTCCGAACCACACTCCATTCCAGTTGGTGGCGGTAATGCACCATGACGTTGTTTGCCACCGCCATAAAAATCAAGTAGAAGAAGCTCCTGTGTATGTTGTTTTGGGCTGAACAACAACAAAAAGGCAAAAAGAGACAATATAATGTGCGACCGCTTAACAAGAAGATAACAGTCAAGATAACGTGTTGCTCAAGACTAATAGGTGTTTTAATAATTCTTGCATAATTCTAGCCAGAAAGTTGGAAGAACCAAGTTCAAATGGACTTGGTTTCAAAACCACGTTGCATCTTGGGTGTTCCAATCACAACTGGACAGCTCCACAGGTGTGAATGCACCCAAGAAGACGCATTGAGGACGCATAGAGATCCGATCACTCAGACCACATTCGGAGGTGGTCTGGGCCGCATACCTACAACTACCGCCATTGCCAGGCAAGGATAATAGAGAATGCTTTTGGAATCACGGTGGAGGATGTTTGGTCGTCCAATTGAGTGCAGCCCAGAGAACACTGTGCATATAGTGAAGGCTTGTGTTGCTCTACACAACTTCCTGACATGTACTGACACAGCAAATTCGGCAACCACAAGATACATCCTTGCCAACTACACAGACAGTACAACCCCATCTGGAGACATCGAGTCAGGGAAGTGGAGGCAGCATGTGGAGGGAGACAACAACCTTCTCAATCCAAGGCAGCTGTCCACAGCACGAGCAACACAGGCTGCATTCAACACCCGGCACAACCTCACAACTTTCTTTCAGGCACCTGTGGGATGTGTACCATGGCAAGAGGCAGTTGGTGGATTTCAAATTTTGTATCCATCCTTTTTTGTTCTGGAAGCTTCATCAGCATCCCCGCTACCATCCGACCGAATGGTGCCTCTTCATTCTCTTCCTCTCTGCTCCTGTGTCGGGTGCTCCTTCTTCTTTCTTGACCTTGTAAAAGTAATCGATGAGGTTGGTGGCGGTGATGATGGTGCTGTAGACACACAGTGTAGGAGTCCTGACGAGGAAGAAGAGAATGGTGCAGTTTCTGGGGATGCCGAGGGCAACAATGGTTCTTCCAGACCAGGCAGAGCAATGTTCCCTGCTGAACAGAGAGGGACTTGTTCAGCAGCAATGCACCCAGCTGCAACACCAGTTTCACTAGATCCTTCGCACTGAAACACATAATATAGTAACATATTTTATGTGAAGAACAATTAGTCAGCATTGATAACATTGGCAATATATATGCAGTACCAACTCAAAAATCCAGGATTATTTCATGCCATACTAATCATATGTGTACACTCGCCAGCCACTCAAAACAATAGACTGTAGCTATGTTGATAACCTCTAGCCACACCATGGCCGGTGTCTAGCTGTGGCCACTAATTTTTCATACTTTAATGATTTAATAGTTCACATTACCTCTCCTGGGAAGTTCCGTGGCATGATGCTTGATGAAGCCAGAGAGCCAATCCAACATTGAAAAAATGGGAGGTATGTAGGCATTCCCACCTCCTGCATCGCCACCAGCTTTCTCCTGGCCTTTACATATGTCTCGCAGATATTTCAACTTTTGATGGCAAGCATTTTCATCTCTCCAAGAATTTGCGCAATTTCTCGCCATGATAGGTCATCAGAGATTAAGGAAACATGCAAAGTCGAAATACTGGTTTCTCTGACAACAATGCTACAGCCAGTATGTTCTTCTTTGAAATGTTCATGCCGGGCTGAACATCTGTTTTTATTTTGGTCTGTGTGTTTACTATTCTCCGAGTACCCCGGGTTGCCAGATATTAAACAAATTGGCACACAAACACAACTTGCTGCAGCCATGGAAGCAAGCAAACAAATTGGATCAACTGAGATTGTAATAGATTCTACCTGACCTAAAAAGCCTTGTCTATTCGCCTATTTGTAGTATAAGCTGTGTATTTCTAGTGATACAATTGCCTAATTGAATACCCACCTCTTTACACTGAAAATGGCCTGACAAGCAAAATCATAATACAACTATGTATGATAAGTAAGTTGATCACCGGCTGGTTTTGAGTAACCTGATGAACCAGCAAAACTACCTAAAAGACCAATTCCCAGGTATTACATTTCAAGGTAAGCAACATACATTTACTTTTCCAGACCAAACAACCAATAATTACATCCATGAGTTACATACTATTAAGTAGTTAAGCACCCAGTTACGCAGGAATCTCAAGCTGTTGTGAATTTCTGTATATGTTTGTTCAAATACAAAATTACAATGTGATCAAGATAAATTGATGCATTTTATGAATCAGTTTCGCTTTATAGTCACTATATTAATTAACCATTATTAGCCGATTTGTTTTCGTACACATTTAAGCTAGATACCAGTAGAGAAATTGATTGAGGGTATGGAGATCCATCACGCGATAGGCAGACTCACTGTATAGTAAAGCACCCTGCAGTACAATGATTAGCCACCTACAGCTGGTGCCTAAATCCATCTCGCTTCTTGAGAACTAAAGGGGAAAAGGAGGGATTGAAATCCCACTGTGAATTGAGGAAAATGCTATGCTGAGCAACAACAGAGTAGGTTGAGTGGAGGAGAAGCTGTGTGGATCCTATTCATCAGAGCCCTCAATGAGGTGCAAGAACAAACAAACAAGCAGACAGCTGGCCTGATTGTGTTACTGTGTCTCTGCGTCTCACCTGGGCCCACTGATTCCCCCAGGCCTGATTAGCAGAATATTATAAAAGTAAATAAACGTCAAAACAGAGAGAAAAAAACGATGTGTCCCTGCATCTTACATAAGTTGTACTGTAAGGTGCACTTCATTCTAGGTCACATATTTTATATTGACCCGAGGGTCACAATGGACAGTGTAACATTGATATCTGGTAGACCAAGCTGAAAATGACTTCTGAAAATGTTGTACCATGTTGACATTTTGAGGAAAAACACCATTTAGTAGTAGGCTAGTATTCACAATACAATTACTGAAGTAACTTGAAGATGCTGATTTGAGCTGGGTCTTTTGTTTTCATTTTCATTTTTTAACAGCTATTTACTACCAGTACGCAAATCTTCCTCCTACACACATTTTTATTTCAATAAATAATTCATTACTTAACCCAAGAAAATAATAAAAAATTGGGCAGATGATCACCCAGTAGCCTACCCTTGTCTACTTGAAAAATCACACAAAATGTATAGTGTCAAGTGACTATAAGAATAGGCCCACCAGTATGTACAAAATGAGCATTATTGTAATGTTCAAGTCTGTATCACTGTGAGGTCATGTGAAGACATGGTGCCTATTTGACCAAGCATTACCACTTAGCTGACACTACACATAGTGCAATTGTCAAAATGTCATTAAAGTTATGCAACAGGCCAGTACTATGACTCCAGTAGGCTAGGAAAGGTGGTAGAATCAAAGAGCATACCAAAAATCCTACTATGCAGATCATAAACCTGGTACAAATTGGAAAGTGGGTGGATAAGAAAGGACACTGTATAGTATATGCGGTTGTTTCGCTGGACACATTATTAACAACTTTTCAAATCTGTTAATATTGTGTAACAACTAAAGGTCCATCTGGCATGGTTTCTTAAAAAAATCATACAGAGACCGAAAGATAAAAATGGTCTGCACTGTCTTATGTTGAATAGGTAAAAGATTGTCTTGATTATTTGCGTCACTCATTTTTAATCTGAACACATAAGAAAACATTCCAAACATATGCCAAGAATGGGTTCCAATGTTTGCAGCCCACATTAACTGTATTCCAGTGCAATTCATTAATTGCATTTATATAGCGCTTTTCGAAATACTCAAAGCGCTTTACATAGTGAGTGTGTGTGTGTGTGTGGGGGGGGGGGGGGTGTCACACCTCATCCATTACCGTGCATACACCCACTACCCAGCAAGCAAATGTTTGAGGACACATATGAACATTATTCCAACTGATGCATTATTGCATTATCTGCCTTCTTCTATGTCTGCGTCTTCATTCATTTACTTTCTCTCAAATACACAAACTGTCTTCTTTCTAATGCCGTCCATGCCCCGCAGCCCCCCGCGATAGGGCCCCGCGAATCCTTGTATAAACCCCCCCCCCCCCCCACCACACCA
>OMKN01008895.1:1410-16410 GCA_900302345.1 Melanonus zugmayeri | reverse complement strand
TTCTCTCACTTAAACACGCACATGTGCACGCACACACACACACACATGTGCACGCACGCACGTGCACACACAATATACTGTTCACAGATACACCGGATACACAAACGGGGACAACAACCAATGCGAGTACACATACACACACCAACTGGATAGGGTAGATTGTTCATCCATTAAAACCCCTTAGGAAACACATTGTTCAATTTGAGTTTAAAGTTTCACGGTGGTTCTGAACAATTTTTAGGCAAACCTTGGTGACAACTTGGCTTTCATACAAGCACTGGAGAAAAAAAGAAAGATAATTGCTGTCTTTTCTTTGTTTATTTCACTCAGCTGCTGTCTGGAACAGATGCTGATGCTGCAAAGGACATGAATATTAGATTCTGTGCCGTTTTAGAGTCTTGCACAATATACTTGCACAATGAATACCAAACTTATTTTATAAATCTGTTTCTGTTCAGTCACAAAAAATGTAAATGTACAACGGGTTAAATGTTCTGCTAGTTGCCTACCTTTTCCACATAGTTCCATGTTCTGGTTATGTTGTTAAAGCGACGCTGAATGAAATCATGTTTGTTGAATAGAGCAAAGAGAAAAGCTGTCCTTCCCTAGTCTCGCCTGAGAGAACATTTGTCAATACTGTGGTGTTTGGCTGTGTGGTCCTAGTGGCTGACTGACTCGAAGGTAACCAATCACAAAGCCCTCACTGTGATGCTCCTGCAGCTTCTCAGAAGTTGCTGCCATAACAGTTTTCTGGGTTGTTGCCGGCAAGGAAAAAAGAGGAGATGCTTATTTCTCCAGAGGTTTCCTTCATTAACTATGACAGTAGTGCTATTGTAAGCTCTTAGTAGGCGTACTGCTTTGCTTCAATGTGTGTCTGCAGGCTTCAGACCTACTGGGACCTCCTCTCAGAAATTCATTACCTTGTTAAATCAGTCTCAAATTGTATCCATGTTCCAAGGTTTGCTTACTCTAGTGAAGCGGCCATGTTGAATATAGTATATGTCAAAGCAGTGAACCCCCTCAAGCACTCCAGTGAGTGATCACATCCAATCTAAAATGGGAGAACGTGGTTCTAGTTAACCTATGATAATGCATTAATTGTGGTGACGAATAACCCATTTTATTGCATTTTTTTTCACACTTAGGCCTGTAAGCAAATGCATGAGCCGTAAGCCTGAGAGTGTGGGGGGAGGCATATGGATGATATGGGTTATACAGTCTCCAACATATGGGCCTGTCGTGTCCCATGTGTACGTACCTGCCTCCATTGCTGTCATCTAATTATGCAGAGCAAACAAAGCTATTTGCCTGCTGCTGCTGCTGCAAGCAAGCTTCTGTGGATTGTGATAGTTACTCATCAGATGGATCTCTTCAGCTGATTAAGACATTGTACCAAGCAAAACCTGTAGGACATTAACCTGACACTCAATTGAGTCATTACTAAGCAATTGTTGTGGGCAATCTTTGTAAATATGTTATTTTGTAACGCCATTTGGACTGTATTTGCTAGCAGATAGATAATATGCTGAGGGTAATATGCTAAGATGAAGGAGTTCAGCAACATGACAGCAATACATCGTATTGCATGTTGTTGTGCCAGAAGGCACTTTATATCTAAATGTTACAGTTTATCCATCCTGTTTCTGTAAAGCTCTGCAATTTATTATTTTTCTTGAATAATAATATAAGGTACTTCAAATCAAATTTGAATAAAAGTACTTTGAATAATTAATTGAAATTACTGCTTTAAATATGACTGTAGCACTTTTTTTTCTATGTATTCAGGGCCTCCAGCACCTGATCCTACATAATATTAATTAATGAACATTAATGTTACCATTCATTAAAACCACCTCATGTGATCCTTTTTTAAATATATGTTAATTTGTGAATCTGAAGACATTTTCATTCTGAATAATAATGATGAATAATAATTGTATTAATGTTTTTATGTATACTTTTCTATACTACAATACTTTTCTCATCACGAGACAAAACCATGCCCAGGACCTTCATTGTTTAAGGCATAAAATGAACAACTCAACTCTATTCAAAAGTTAATTTTCTTTAGTATATTTTAGTTTATAAGTTTATAATATGTTTAATAGGTTTATTGAGAGCATACAAACTGAACCCTGTTCTTGTTTATCCTCTAGGACTATGTGATCAGAGTGGTGAACTGAGCCTTGGTGGACTAGTTGATGCTGCTCATCCTCCATCCTCACCACCTCCTGCCGCAGGGACATCACAGAGGGTCTACCCCATCCACCAGAGGTCAACACCTGCATCCCCGATCCTTCCCCTGCCCCTTGACACTGATTCCTCTCTGAGCCTGACTTTGGCCCCCTGCCCTCTAGCCCATGAGGTTAAACCTATATCCCCTCACGTGCACGGCACTCTGATCCCCACTTCGCTTCCTAGCCCGGCCATAAGTTCCTGGGTCCCAACGGAAGATCCTCACAAGTCAACCCTACCACTGCCTGTTTCCCTGCCCCTGTCATCCACAATGATGGAGCCTGGCACTGTGTCTGCCCTGACAGATGAGTGTCTTCTGCAGCCTAGCCGAACCTGCCTTGGCTGTTTCATTGAGACCACGGACCATAACTCCATCCACGAAACCCCCCACGACCCTACCACCAACCCTGACCCAGAGCCTGGATTAAGTGTGAGGATAGGGGATGTGGGTCGAGAGGACTTCTCTGACATCAGCAACATAAGCATCCAGTGCCTGAGCCATGCTGGGGAAGCAGGTAGCCACTATGGAGAACAGCTCCTTTCTGACCAGCTCCTCAACTTCCCCCTGCCTAAAGCCCCTGGCGAGGGCAAGAGAGGGGACGGGGACAAAATAACAGACTGTGATGACCCAGAAGAAGATGCAACCACTAAAAATCTATATGAGGGGTTGTTACTGGACAAGGTGAGCGGAGAGGAGGTTCTGTTAGCTAATGCTGGTCAGGATTGGGGCTACTTTGAGTCTTTCATCAGTGAGAGCAAGATGGAGCTCCTGGACCTGTGCTCCAAGAATGAACTGTCAGTGAACCTCTTCTCTGAGGAGGATGTCGATAACCTATTTGATGATGAAGATGATGACTCCACTTTAAGCAGTGATGTTTGTTCCCTAAAGATTCGCTATGAGTCTTTCCAGGACAACATGAGGGAGAAAACAAATGTTCTCCAGGAGGAGACCCAGTTCAATTTCTTCCCGAGTGTCCTGGCCAATTGTGGCAAGAAAGAAGAGGGAGTAGTGGTGCCAAAAAGGGGTGCAGAGAAACACCCACCAAAATCTGATGAACTCATACTAGTGACCGAGCAGGTTGAGAAAGCTGGGGACTGCAGTAGTGGAAGTCCCCTTGATGGCTCCCAAGGTTCACCCATGTCCACTCCTAAAGTAAACTACCTACTGGACTTCAACTCCACCGAGGAGTCGGGCGAGTATAGTGATGACAGTTCCTGCACTGGCTCTTCTTCAGACACCCTGCAGGAGGGCAAAATAAAGAAAGGCCACTCCAGAAGGTTTCTAAGCCCCTCCAATCCTCTCAACTATGGCTTGCGCTCCAAGAGGAAGGTCCGATACAGCGATGACTACCTATACGATGTTGACTCAATTGAGAGTGAGAAAAACACAGAGAAGAAAGAAAAGGCACCCTCAGGGCAAAAAGAAGAGGAGGATGTAGACTGGTGTCCCAAGAAACGCCGGAAATCCTGCCGTAAAGAGCCCCCTGTTGTCATCAAGTACATCATCATCAACCGGTTTAAAGGAGAGAAACACATGTCAGTGAAATTGGGAAGAATGGATCCTGTGGAAGATAGCGTGAGCTTAAACACAGAATCAGTGAGAAAGTATGAAACATTGGCTCCTCTAAAGAATTTCTGGCAAGAGAGACAACGGGAAAGAGAAGAGCAGCTTAAGCTGGCTGCCAGAGATAAACGGCAACGCACGTTCCATCTAAATGGACGCCACCATCGCCCGTTCAATTCCACCCACCCCAAAAGGAAATATAAGATTGCAAATAGGCTTAAGGTTCAGAGGATTCACACGATGGAGCAATCAGCAACGACACCGGGTTCCTCTCTTTCTGATCAAGGCCACAGAGGTGTCACTACAGAGGAGGCCACCCCCACGGACATAGCAGGAGTAACGGAAGCCCCCACCTACCCACTCACATTAGACTCTAGCGCCATTGCACAGGCAGTCACAGCCAAGAGTCGCTCCCAGGAGAGGGAAGAGAGGGAGGCGAGACTGGGAGGAAATGCAACAGGCAGGATAAGGAAATTCAAAAGTGAAGCCCGACTGAGGAGCATGAAAATGAAAGCAGCTGAGGGAAAAGAGGGGAGGAGTGTGACAAATGGAATGGATGCATGTGCCGCTGTGGCACAGATTGAGGGCCCTACCGCAGGGTTAGGAGAGGCAAGCTCAAACACAGTCACAACCCATTTCTCTGACATCTCTGCCACTAATAACACACCTGAGGAGAAATTTCCTTTTGTTTCATCCACTTGCTCCCCTGACAAAGGTACATCATCAGAGGAGGTGGAGGCTGGGGTATCTGTCATCCCTGGGGGCTACCTGCAGACCCTGTTAGATGGCACAGACTCCTCTGGTGGAGCAGCAATCTCTTATTTCCCCCAACAACCCAACAGGCAGCAGTATCCTCTGGGTCTGTCTCTAGAGGAGAAACAGTTTACTTCAATGCAGCTCGCTCAGAGCTGCGTCCTCTCTCCTCCCTCAGAGTCTGAGCTCCAACAGTCACCCCAGAACTGCCCTAACTTTCCCCAGATGTGGCATCCTCAGCTTTGCCCCAGTCACAGCCAGAGCTTTGGGCCAGAGACCCCCGAGACTCCCATTTTACCCAACAACTTCCCTGCTGCATTACCCCTGAATGACAGCTTGCCCGTATCTAACTATAACCAACTGAGTTCTGAGTCTGACAGGCTGCTTTATGAGAAGAGCTACCTAGCCGAGGCTGGACTGCAGCCCGGGGCAGATATGCAAGTGTGTCAGTCTGCCACTCTGGAGGGCCAGGTGCAATACCAGAGAGGATCGCTGTGCACAGACAATGGCAGGCTCATCAGCTATGACTCAGTGGGCTCTCTGTCAGCCTCCTCCAGCAATTACAGCTCCCTGAGCCTCAAGTCTTGCGAGCGCGAGGGCGAGGAGGAAGGCCGAGACAACTTCCTAGCTCACTGCAGTCCGAAAGTGGTGATTCAGCAGAGTGTGGACGCCCTCACCCCTCTCAGGGAGTCCTCAGACCTACTAGATATCTCCAACTTCACCCCTGACAAGTTTAGGCACTCATCACTGTCAGAGCTCTCCCCTCCTGAGACCCCCAACCTGTCCCCCCAGGTGGTGTGGCGTGAGATAAAGATGGCAGGGAAAGCTGGGGAATATCAGGAGGGGAATGATTCAACACTGGACAACAGTAGGGAGGTGAAGTGGAACTGTGATGTTATTCAGCAGCAGGAGCACAGCGGTTCGTACACAGCGGAAGATGGCCAGTTCACACTGCAACACTTTAACAGCGAGGGAGGCTTAGGTTTAGATAAAAAGGTGTTGGTTAGTACAGACTTTGATGAACACACTACTGAGATGAATGGTATGAAAAGCACAAAGTCAAAGAAAAAAGGCAGTTACAAACAAACACCTGCAGGACAAGGCCCTAAGAAGAGCCGGGCCCCTAAAGCAGCCAAGACAGAAAAGGTCAAAGTTCCAAAACAGAACTCTCGCTCCACCAAAAAGATTAAGGCCATGTTAGAGAGTAAGGCTGCAAAGAATCAGGCAGGCGGTTGTGGCACAGGCCTAACTGACAGTAGCAGCACTGGGGACTGGTCTGGCACCGGATGGTCAGAGAACAACAGTCTGGTAGGAGATGACCAGAGAGAATTTGAGGAACCCTCCAACATTCTGTCCAACATTGTCTCTGGCATGGCAGAGGTCCAGAGATTCATGATGGCCTCCATTGAGCCATTATGGGACCCAATGTCTGAGGCCTGTATAACCCCTGAGGCTAATAGCCTCAACCTAAAGACCCTCAAAATCTTGGCAGGCACAGAGGCTGACCTGAAGAAAAAAGGAGCCCTGCTAACAGGGGCTGGGAGAGGGAGAAAGGCTGGGGGAAAGGGAGGCAAAAACCAGGCCAAATTCAATCCGTCCCACCCCTTATTCCCTCAACTTGCTCTGGGCTGTAATATGTTTGATAAGCCTAACTTTATTAACCCCGGGCCTGCACACAAAAAGTTGTACCGCCACAAGACCAGTGCAAAGTTCCCTCGGATTGAGACACTGAAGGGGAAGCGAGCTGAGAGAGACCCAAATAAGGACATAGCTCTGATGGCCTCTTTTGAGACACTGAGGTAATATTTTGTTATTGACTGCTGTTGCACCCTCTCTCCCCCCCCACACTTCTCACCTACCCCCACTACCTGCTCAGTCTCCCCTCCCCCAGCATACCTACACTGATGCTATGCCAGAGCTGCATGACTTCTACGTTCCCCCTGATTACCCCCCACTACCTTTTAACCCCCGAAGAGGAATTATTATCTGCATGAAAAAAACTTCTTGTACTTTGCAAACTACCTATTGAGTGATTGTGTCAAGCTTGATTGAGATTTGAAACGACCATGGCTGCATTTTTCTTGCTTTTGTTGTTTCTGCTTTGGTTGTTCCTATAGTTGTTTCAGTTTTATTTTTGTCTGAAAAAAAGATTAACGAGCCTTGAAAAAACAGTTCTGTCGCCTTTTTGAAGAACTTTTGTTTTTGTATTTCTCAGCAAAATTAGCTGCCCTGAATTATGTATTTATTCCCCCCTTTTCCCCTAAAGATGTAGCTATTTAAAACAAATGCATTGAGTGAGATCTACGCACCCCTCCTCCTCATCTGTTTTTGTATGCAGAAAATGGATGTCCTGTTGTTGCTGTCCTTCATACACTGCCTGGCTTATTTCGAGAGGGAAAACGACGAAGTAATGAGCCTTGTTTAAGCCCAAGACATCTTTTCCACAGGATGGGACCATTTTGTAATCGATGACATATCAAACATTGTCTTGAGCCTTCTTTTCCTTCTCAATGTTACAATGACCCCCCATTTTGTTTTCTTTTTTATCAAGCTTTTTTTTCTTTTTTTTCTGGAGTTTAAAGACGAACTGGTGATCTAAATTTACAGTTTTATGTTTGCAAATTCACAAAAGCTCCTACAAAAGAGTATTTTTGTCAATGTTGTTGTACAGGGACATGCAATATTTGCAAAAAAAAAAGAAAAAAAGAATTATTATCTTAAAATCAATGTGCCAAAAGTAACAATGCTGTGTAAATGACCTCTTATATATGTGTGAATATTGGCTATTCCTCTTTTTTATCCATTGGAATATTGGCTGCTCGGGTCGGAAAATCCTGATAGTGACTTGCCGCTCCTTCATTTTGGACTTTTCTCTCTTCTCTGACGAAAGGCACCAACCAAGCTGGCAGTGGTACAACACCACTCACTAAACCAAAACAGAAAGACTCTGAATTCTTCTTTCCCACACGTTGTTTGCCAAATTCAGTTTACCTCGACATCTGCCTCTGGCTCTGAGTAGCTTAAAAAGGAGAGGTTAAGGGGAGATTATTATTATTTTGAAGGCTACTGTGACGGAAGATGAAAAAAGGAAACGGGGCTGGACCGACAGGAATGCAGTGCAGAGTTTTTGCAGGGCGGGGCACTTGAGCTGAAAGGCAACGTATTAACTTATTTGTCAATGCACGCATTAACGGTACATGCAATCATGACATAATGTGCTCTGCAGTCAGATTTCATGTGAATGCATAAAAAGTGAGAATGGAATCAGTAATATTAATGAAAGGAGGTGTCTTTACATTTTTACTCCGCATGAGAATTTCTGTTCTTTTATTGCCTGATTTGTTATTTTTGATAGAACTTTGTTTAATGAATATAGTAGTCGTTATATAACAAGTTAATTTGGTCTCTATTTCTTTTATGTACGCATCATGTAATGTCAACAGAAGCAAAAGGTCCCCAAACCAGTCATATCAATTACAGTCTGGCCACATTTGCTGCCTCATTGCATTGAAATGCACATCACATCAGAACAACCATATTAAAATGGGTTGTGAATCCATATAATCAGTTGTAAATTGCTGGAAAACAAGACTATCATAATGTTTGCAACAAAAGGCAATTTTAATGTCACCCTATTGCAACAAGCATATGCAATTATGTACATTTCTCAAAATTAAAAAAATAAACAAATACTGTTAAGACGTACTACATTAAATGGATATTGTAATTCAGATACACTGTATGGTAAAAGTACCATACAATATGTTTTCTAGATCCTATATGCATCCATACTACAAATATAAATTTCTTGAGAATAGAAATAAAGAGCCAATACAATCACTTTTTGCTGCATATTTTAACTACAAATCTCCTTTCAATCTTCCTCGACTGTATGCCTTTAATTTCCTTCTCCAATATCTGTTTTAAACCGAGCACTAATTAACTACGACTGCATGAAGACGTGCCAACATATTGACACTTGATTTATGAAAAAGGCCTTGTCACTTTGGCTATGGTAATTCTGAAGCACAGGAGGACGGAGGATGGATTTCTTGCATAAAGGCAAGAATCATAATCAAACTGTTCTGTCCATGTTTATTTTTCTCTCTGTGTGCCATAATACTTCGGTTGTTCCTTTGTCACTAGTGTATCAGGGTTAGGACCAAGACAAGCTGCTGAAGGAAAGCGCCACACTTAGTCTGCCTTCACTCATTTCTGCCTATTGTCAAAATTGAATGTACTTTTCTGAGTTCATAATTGTCTGTTTTAATTTTCTTTTTTCTTTTATTTTGTTTAGATGTGCCACTGTTGAGCTGCCTCATGTTAATGGTGCTAAGAAAGTTGACAATTCTGTTTTGTTTTGTTTTAATTTCGTTTTCCCAGAGATAACAAAAAAGAAATGCAAAATACATTAGGTACCTAACCCTCTTTATGAATGTATATTATATTGTTATTTTATGTTTGATGTGTTCACACCATGATTCTATGAAATTATTTGAAATTACTTTTGGTCTTTTCATTAAAAGAATACCGAGCTTTATATATACTGTCTAGAGTCACCAGAAAGGATCTTAATGAACTCTTGACACTACAAAATCTTGTATATTTTTTGTGTGCCAATTTGTAACATATTTTGTAAGTGTATATTTTTCTTAGAAAGTGCTGTGAAGTATTTGTGTGTGTGAGTAACCTTTTATGCGCCTCTACAGGCAGTGGAAAGGATATACAATGACAAGTTTCTGGTTTTAAAAACCAAAATATGAAAGTATTGACAGAAAACTAGAAATATTTACATTTTGTTGGAAGTTTTGTAATAAGACCATGATCTTGTTGTGAGAGTGTTGTGTTACTGTGCAAAACACAAATAAGCAAAGAAAAAATAACTTGCAAAAAAATCTAATTTGTGAAGAATTTGCTGTTTTATAGATTTTCATGTAAATTATTTGAGTATAATTTTGTTTTTTGTTTTGTTTGTTTTTGTTGTAACTGTTGCAAAGGTTTTAAATATTTGTGATCAAGCCTGTATGGTGATAATGTAATATTGGTAACTTGCTGAGTTTTGTAATAATGTTTATGGAGTAAATATACAAATTAAAATACGATTTTGAATGCTGCTTTCTGAAGAGAGTTGGGTTGTGTTTTTTCCACTTATAATAACTGACTCATTCAATTACTGGGCATTCAAGAATAGCTCTCTCCAAAGTATTCTGTCTTAATGATTATGTAAAAAAAAAAAAATAAGATTAGTGATTGCATTAAATTGAAATGTGTTTAACAGCTTAATATATGTGCTAACAGTTAATACAATAGCACAATATGGTATGTTTAAATCATGTTTAAATAATAAAATTGCCAACTACATGGCATCATAAGAAGAAAAACAGCCAACTACATTGCACCAAGGTGTTAATTGGAGGATTCATAGACGAAAGGCATATCATTTCTGTTCAACTAGTTTGGCTCATGTTTTTTTAATGTCATAACTAATTAGCACACAGGGTCAGGCATTGCGAGAGTGATTGCTCATCCATAACTCTGCTGCGGTCTGCTCTGGAACACATTTTGTCATGCGTAATTGGAGTTGGAAGATTCTGCCTCAGATCATAAACACCCTGTGATGTGCTCCCCAAAATTCCATCAGTCAGGTAGTGTCAGCTTTGTTGTTGCTCTGAAGTCATCCATAGCGAATCAGGGGGCATGCAAATTATGAAGACAGAATGTATTGTAATGTGTTGTGCAACTGATGAGGTAGCATGTCACATGTCATATCCAGGCCAGACTGGATCCTTGGTGGCCCCTGAGTTCTCTAATTGGGTCAATTGTGTTTTTAGAGAAAGAAGACAAACAAAAATAAAGAACTGGCAGAAATGTGCTAATCCTGTGCAACCAGAGGCTGGTATCCACATGTCATAGATTTCACCATTTATTGCATGCAATGGTAATACACTTTAGTCTGGTGGTATGGTTCCACTCTTTTAGGATGCTCCCTGCTGTAGGATTTATGACATACAGATGTCAGATACAGCCATGACAACAGGGAGCACTATACAATCCCCCCATGGGGTACATCAGATATCTCAACCCATTGTGTAGGTTACATACAATACAGAGCCGAACCAAAGCAGGTGGAGGCTGCGGTGTGGTGGTGGATGAAATCCAGCTCAGCACACTTAACTTCATAGAGAATGTGTGTGTGCGTGTGTGAGATGGAAGGTCTTAAATTGACCGCCTATCAGTGTACGTGCATTTGATTGGACCGCGTTAGCTGTCAGCTGATAGGCGAGTGTCCTGCCAGAACTATAGCTACGCACATATGTTTTTGTTGAGTAAAAAAAATATAATTAACCATCACAGTGACACTGGCTACTGTAGGCCTGCTGGACTGAAAATGATTTTAAAAATAAATATTTTGCGGTCAGATATAACCGTTGAAAGATTGGCACACTAAGAAGACAGATATGTGTGAAGCTATGTGTTATTAACATGAGATCAATGGATTATTTACTAAACTAAGGCCAAAATATCACGCCTACTTACAATCTGTTCTACAATAAAATACCAATAACTCTAATAAAACTAAAGAATCTCACATTCCATGAGCACTAGGGCCGGGAGAGAAATCTGATTTGCCATACGTTTGCCAAAACAATTGAAAGAAATGTAATAAAATAATGCATTTCTTGTGACATTTACTTCACAATTTTTCATTTGGTCTAATCAGGGTAATTTCTGATGTCACTATTAGTAGGCTACTATTAATTAGGGCCTGCTTCAAAAATGTGTGACTTTAAAGTATGCCTTAAATATAACACATTCTATGTGCTATTTACTTCTAGGGCAGTAATTAATGCAGTAATTGCTGTCATTCCCCTTTATGGCCGCGCCGTGGCGCTGCAGTTTAGCGGCGCTACCCGGAACCCCCGAAACTAAACATCCCCTTCCGCAATCACGCGCTCCCCCAGTTTCCGGAACCTCGTCGCTAACGCTTAATACGAGAGAGAAAATGGACTCCTGAGATTGCACACCATTATTCCAAGAGAAATTCGTAGGGCTTTTTTTTAAGTAGCAACAACAAGTTAAAGTACTGTCCAAGTAAAGGCACTCGCAGACCCGACAGGTAAACATTCACGCGATTTTTTTGCTGCTAAACACGTAAGGCCGCGCGATGTTAACACACGAGCAAAGAGTTCGCCCGGCTACATGCTAAGGTAGCGGTCATTACCGTCATTAGCGTTGTTGGACTTCGCTAGTCCCGATGCGAACGCGTTTCTAATGTGTGTTTGTTGGCCGTGTAATGAACCCAACACCCCGGGCGTCTATTCCCTACGACGGGTCGTGGTTTAAGTGTAGTTAGTAGTAGGTGTGTGAGGAGGAGGAGTAGTAGTAGTAGTAGTAGCACCTTTTTTAGCCACAGAACCGGATGATTAGCACACTTGCTATGCTAACCACTGTGTAGCTGTTGGTGGGGGTTGGTTACAGGTTGATGACTTTAATACTGTACTAGATATCGCCCACATAACGCTGTTCGGGAGGAATGCGTCTTTCTCCGCTGTCGGGTCGCTGTTGTTGTGCTAGCTAACGTGCTAACAGGGCTTCCTATGGGGGGCTGAGCACCTAAAGCTACGTGGCTAGCCATTAGCATCGTAGCGTCGGCTTGTTGGATGATGCCATTTTGTTTTTGTTTTTTTTCTCTCAATTACGGCCAATTCCGCGTGTTAACAGGGCCTTTAACACGCGATGGATCACCGGCGACACGTCTTTTTGGTCGAGTGAAGCCATACTCACGTGTGTGCGTTTGTGATGTCGCTGTATCCATTTGGTGTACGTGTTGTAAACAAACGGTAGAACCATCGTTGGGAGTAGTATGCTGTCCATATGTTTGACCTTAGATTGCGTTATATTTTAATCTATGTGGTAGTCTCTGCTATTTAGAAATCCGAGCTGATTTTCTATAAACCAGATACACATGCGAAAATGGTTGGCTAGATGAGATGAATGCTTAACTCTGGTACGTGCATATAGTGTGAAGTAGTCCATGCTTCATCCGTAAAAATCCTGGAATGAAACTACTTTATCTCATCAAATGTTTGCCTTGTGCCTGTTGTGAATATGATCCATCAGAAGATCTTACATTTCTCCGTTTTTACAATCAAAATGTTTTTAAGATATGACACTCACATTGTTACCCTTTCCTACAGTAACTGGATCCTGGTTGCGGGAACTTGACCTCTCTCCATTTCTGCATCAATGGAGGGGTCTGACGGCTCAGAGCAAAGTGGCAGTGACCAGTCAGAATCACAGCGGCGAAGACAGCTGGACCGCCTTGACAGGGAGGAGGCCTTCTACCAGTTTGTCAATAACCTTAGTGATGAGGATTATCGCCTCATGAGAGACAACAACCTTTTGGGCACCCCAGGTAATAAACATTGACCTGATATTAACAAATATAACCCGGGCTTGTTGATGTGAAGATATGTTGATTTTAACTCCTAGCAAGCTGGGACTGATTATTGGCCACAAAACAAACCAGAGGCTTGTGCATTGGGGAGCTCACCAGGCCTGTGACACGCTTGTTCATGTATCAATGTATTGAGTGTCTTGTATATCTATATCACATTCACAGTATTGCTATTGCATTGATTTATCGCCCAGGTGTTTGGCATGGCCATTGTCGTCAGCTTCTAGTTTAATAGAAGGTTTGGTTCACTTTTGGTTAAGGAAGAACGTTTTTGGCTTTAGTACATTGACACAATTCTAAACAGGCCTGTGCACTACTGAAACACCCGTCCGTTTGTCCCAGGACAGTGAGAGGGGGAATGTAAGTTCGGAGCATCCTTTAGCAAAGCACCGTGCAAGAAAAGCGCTTTGAATGGGCAGTGGCTTGTCCTGGTAAGTCTGGTGGTTTTCAGTACTGTCCTGTTTTTGTGTACAACAAAAGACCAAACGGCTCTACAGGCCAATACATTAGCAACATTTGTAATCCTTTGTTGGCCAAAAATCTTTGCAATGCATATTAGTCAGTCAGGCTTGCTCTCAGCTCCATTCTTGTGGGAGGTCTGCAGATGAAGCTTAAGACAACTAATTCTTGATTATTTTATGTCCATAGTTAAAACCTATTTAACAAACATTATTTCCCCTAGGTGAGGTAACGGAGGATGAGCTTTTGAGTAGACTTCAACAAATCAAAGATGGTCCAGAGCAGCCGAATAGCAGCCCCAGCACTGAAACTGGAGAAGCCACCGGTGGTGAGTTTTCAAAATGTATTTTTAAATGTGTTGTTGAAATAAACAAATGTGTCCAGCCTAGGGATGCTAATTCTTAATGAATACGTGCTATAAAAATGGATGAAAGTCTGTGACCCGTAAAAAAAATTAGACATGCATACTTGCAATTTTCAAGTTTCCGATAATGTATATTTGAATAGTTAAACACCTAAACCTGTTAAAATCCAGCAAAGTGGTACAATGTACTAGCGAGTGTGGGGATTACCCCTCGAGAAACATAATCTCACTTGAGAGGAAAAAAGCTGATGCTGTTACTTGCTAAAAGTGTGGATGTATATGGCTAAAAGACATAATAACAACAGAAGAGTATGTCATCACTGAGAACCTTGCTGATTAAAGGTAACGGCAATCTTAAAGGCAAAGTAATGTGAACAAATTTATGACGTGTACTAAACTACAACTAAAAGTCTTAGACTAATGTTAGAATGTTCGAATACAAAACTAATGAAGGATACTTCGTTTATTTGAATATTTGAGGCCAGCCCTTTGTTATATGTGCAACGGTAGCAAAAATCACAACAGAACATGAGGATTTATTTATAATTATTTCTTTTGATAGTGTTAATCGGTCAAATTATATTGCTGATTAAACGGTTAATTCTTAATGTCCCTAATTCAAACCAAATATTAAAATTCTCCTTCCAACTTTTCCATAGAAACCCCAGGGGGCTCCGAGGATTCCTCTAACGGGGACACGCTGTTGGACTGGCTGAACACCGTACGGCGCACGGGGAACACAACGAGAAGTGGTCACCGTGGCAACCAGTCATGGCGGGCCGTGAGCCAGACCAACCCGAACAGTGGCGATTTCCGCTTCAGTTTAGAAATCAATGTGAACCGCAACCTGGCAGAGCAGCAGGCGGCCGCTGCAGCCGAGGGTGGGCAGGAGACTCTGGGGGCTCCAGAGGCTCCCGGGGAGGTGGCGGCGGCAGCAGCAGCAGCGGCGGCGGCGGCACCACCTACAGTAGTAGTCCCCGAGGCCGAGGCTGAGGTGGCGCCACAGGCTGTGCCCATGGAGGTCGAGGAGGTGTTGGAAGAACCGGTCGTAGAAGAGTTGGCTGTCATAGTGGAGCCGGAGCCTGAATTAGAAGAAGCTGTGACGCAGGAGGTGCAACCAGAACCTTCGAGTCCCCCCGCTGAGCCACCAGTCCAATCCCCCCCTAG
>OMKN01008888.1:1081-13345 GCA_900302345.1 Melanonus zugmayeri | reverse complement strand
TGTGTGTACTACCGTGGCCGGTGTACGCCTGACACAGGATAGTCTGTGTCAAATTTTCAACAGGAAGCTGCCTGACATCCTAATCACAACGTGATTCAGGTCCGTAGCAGGATATTTTTAAACGGTGCCCTTCTGGCTGCCACATTTTGCTTAGCCCCACGCTTCTCTACTATGCCAACAGCCTGTATTCGGTTACTTTATTCAAAAGACTTTATCGTTCGCTCTCTTTTTTTTCTTTATTTTGATGAAAAAGTATTTGCGTAAGGTGAGATGTCGTTGGTGTGGGCCTGAAGGTTCATTCACATCATAGGTGTTATCTGTTGGTTGTTATTGACAAAACACTTTAGTACTGATAAGGTAATGGTGTTTTTGTTATTTTAGCATAAACTGTTTCACCGCATGAAAGGCAAATGGTAAGAGTTATGTGGATATGATGATGTAGTAGGGAACCCTGCCACACACCACCTATGTGGCTTTTCTGGGCTCCTCTGCCTCACAGGACACGGGGAGAATGTTGAAACCGGTTTATCGTAGAGTTGGCAAGACGTTACAGCCAGAGCAGGTGTTGCATGCGGACATGTCCGCGCTCTCTTCCTGTGTGTGTGTGTGTGTGTGTGTGTGTGTGGTGATGGCTGGTTTATCCTGTGTGCCTTGATTACTCTCAACCAGCCATCAGCAACACATGCTCCACAGATTACTTTAATACATTAACAATGTATGTTAATGAAAATGTGATCATAATAATGCGTTATCTGGTCTTGTGTATCATCCTGGTGTTTATATTGCATTGCAAATATATTACCCAGCGGTAGTTGAAGCAGAATGCGCATTGACTGGTGAGAAGCACTCCCAGGTAGGTCATGCATTTGTTATTTATTTGTTGCCGTGTGTTGGTGAGAGAGACCACTGTATGTGTTCTACCGCGGTGGTCTAGATTCACACGGCTGTTAATGGAGCCCTCCGCTGGATATGCTCCGTCCTATTAGCTCCACCATGCGAACGCGCGCCACCCTGCTCGGCTCACTCTCCCCAACCGCTATTGGTTGCCTGTCTCCAGCTATTGGATCTAGCCCAGGGCTCATCAACCTTTTTGTTTCTCTGGCCCGGTATGAAAATTTTAAATATTAGGGCCGGTAGAAAGGGGGGGTAGGGGGCGGTGCGCGATGTGATTATTAGTTTTTGGCCATCATGATCTCTGATCCATATAAGGTCATGACCAAATATGGATGTTGGGACGTGCATCACTTTGAGCAAAATGCATAGTAACAGGCATTTGATAGGCTGTGAAATACCATTATTCAGACATGCATTTTTGGCGACTAAGGGCGCCCAATGCAAACGTACTTAATTTGGGAAACTGAAGTTGGGTTAATGACACCCAGTTGCTCATTGTGCTGCTAAATGTAATTGGGTACAATAAATATCAACATATTTGAATTTTATGGAAGTAAAGTGGTTGAGAACCACTGATCTAGCCAATCGGGAAGGAGCGTGAAAGCACCGCGATAGTCAGCCAGTTGTGCCGCTTGTTTTTAGATGATACAAATTCTGATGTAACATTTTGAGGAAGATCACACCATGGTGTTTGTTTTAAACACAAAATGGATCGACCAAATGATTAAAATGCAGTATTTTGTTCAATAGGAAGAATATAAGCATCCTTCTGATGATGATCTAGTCCTGTTTGTGGTTTATGTCCTTCATCATCAACCTTTTCTCCCGTTTATTTTGTTTGTCTAGTCATCAACGCCGGGATGAGGAAGTTCTTCCTGCAGGCCAACGATCAGCAGGACCTGGTGGACTGGGTCAACGCCCTCAATAAAGCCACCAAGATCACTGTGAGACGCACGCATGCGCACACACATACGCAAACAAATGAAGCCACCAAGATCATTGAGAGACACACACACACACACACACACAGTGAGTCTTGCATATGACCGCATGTTGGATGAATAAACATGTTTTTAATGCGTTCGTTTTTATTATATTTTATTGTTTTGGGATTTCCCTGACATGTAATGGTTCTCTTTTATTCTATATTCTCCTACTTATTCAGTTATTTCTATTCTAATGTATTTATTTATTTTACTTTGTCACTATCTGTAGGCCCTACATATCTCATGTCTGTTTTTTCCTTGCCATATTGTCTGTACACAGGGCCTCATTGAAAAAGAGTCCTGCTTCTCTGTTTAAATAACGGTTGATATGTGTGTGGTTTCCCTCGCAGGTGCCCAAGCCGTGTGACGGGCAGCAGAACGCGGAGAACCAGAAGGCGCTGCAGGAGGCCGTGGGCTCCAAGAAGCAGGTCTCCTACCGTACCGAGATCATAGGAGGAGTGCCCATCGTCACACAGACACAGGTAAAGAGGTATTCTCGTCTTCACACATTCACGCATGGTGGCACACTGGAAGGACTGACACCACTACGACTACACTTATGTGTTCTATTAAAGTGCCTGGCATTTGAGTTTATAGACGGCATGAAATGGCTTTTTTGAGCACACCTTACTTCTATAATGTGACACATTTCCAAGTAAAGAAAAGGTGAAGAAATAGTGACACTAATAAACAACCAGACAGACAGACGGATTGACTAGACTGATTGATTGACAAATAGATAGAGAAACACACATGCACACATTCTCACACAGAGGCTAGACAGCTAATTAGACGAACAGCGACCAAGTCAATATTACATCATATTTACACATAGAGGAGGGAGTACATAGTTGTGTAAGCAGTTATATACAGAAAGAGACGATGATGATAGTTTTTATTGCCCCCAAGGGGAAATTCATTTCCACAGCACTGTACACACATTTGACCCGTATTACATGCGACAGGACACAACATGCAAAACAACACACAATGACAGACAGTTGACTTTAGGACTGAACAAAGCATCTATACAGAGCATGATGATGATGTTGATGATAATGATAATAATAATAATAATGAGAAGAATATTAATAAGAATAAGAATTAAAAAAATATATATAATAAATAATAATGGGGACTTTAATGAGGGATCAGAAGAAAATAGGGAAAAGTGGTGATAAAGTAAGAATATATTGGGGTGTTGTATTTGTGCATCTATATGTGCATGGGGTCAGGATGTATGTGTGTATCTGTATGAGTATGTGGGAGTGTGTTAGCTCACAGGCAAATTTAGAAAGGAAATAATGGGTTTCCATATTTGCAAAAAGTATTGACCATATCGATTGTTTTTTTGAAGATGGGAAAATCCTTTTTGTTTTCAGATTTGAGATTTTATTGGTGCTTTATTGACCAGTAAGTCTAGATTTTACCAGGTTGGGGTGTGTTTGCAGGGTGTCATATCAAAGTTTGTCATTGCATTTATCTTCCACCAGGTTGCTAGAGTTGTTGAGATAGGATTTTATAACAGGGGTGTTTTTTAATGGTTTTGCTCTGGAGGGGTAAGTCGTTAATGTCAATGTCTCTGCATTAGTTGGTTTGCTAAATAGTAATGTTGAAAATTCGGCGCCTCTAAGCCTATGTGGGATTTATCTTTTTTTATAGTGGTCAGTTTTATCCGGGGTGGTTTATTTTTCCAATACAATTTTGATATTGAGTCAAGGGTGGAAAACCAGTTTGTGTTGGGTTGGACAGGAGTCATTGCAAACATCATTATTTTTGGGTAGAATATTCATTTTTAGTGTGGAGGTTCGTCCCATAAGGGAAAGAGGGAGGTTATTCCAGCGTTTTAAGTTCTGTTCTAGTTCTATTGTTTTTAATAAGGGAGTGAAATTGAGATGAAACAACTTTTAGATGTTAATTCCAAGGTATCTGATGTTGCCAGTGGTAAGGGTAGTGAGATTTCATTCCACTCAGCTACATTGAGGGGTAGAATGCTTGATTTTGTCCAGTTGACAGTAGTCTGATATGTTTGAAAATTAATTGATGAGTTTGAAAGTTTCTTGAAGTGATTTCGATGGGTTTTGTGTAACAATAGTGAGTTCAGGGTTGAGATTCCACTGATTCTGTTGTTCTGTCGGATAGCAGTAGCTAGGGATTCTATAAAGATTGCAAAGAGAGAGGGAGAGAGTCGGCGCCCTTGTCTGGTTCCCTGTTGTAGTGTGAAGCATTGAAAAGTGATACCGTTAGTTGTGACTGCAGCCGTAGGTGATTTGTATGTCCTTATCCAGTGAATGAATGATTCTCCAAAGCCAAACTTCCCCAATATGGTGAATAAAACTGTCCAGTTTACTTTGTCAAATGCTTTTCTGCATCTAGAGAGGTGACTGTTGCAATGATGTTTTTTGGTTGGTCAATATGCATCAGATTGAACAGGCGTTGTGTGTTATTGGATGATTGTCTACCTTTTTATGAAGCCAGTTTGATCTGGGTGGATTAGTGTTTTGAATGACGCCTTCGGGTGGTTAGTGCTTTGCTGATGATTTTCAGGTCTGTGTTAATGAGTACTATGGGGCGATAGCGAGAACAGAGGGTAAAGTCTTTGCTAGGCTTGCGTAGTACAGAGCTCAAAGCTGTGTTCATGTGGGGTGGTATATATGAGGTGGTTTGGATGAAAAGTGGTGTTTTATAGAATTCAGCAGGGTAACCATCTGGGCCTGGTGCTTTATTACTGGTCGTTGAATGTACTGCTTTCTCCAGTTCTATTGATGAGTGGTTTATCAAGTGTTTCTACCTGTTGGGAGGTTGATGCAATTTAGAAAAGTTTCAATGTCTAATGGGTTTGGGTCTTTGGCAGAAGTGTATAGTTGACTGTAGAATGTCTGAAATGTAGTGTTGATGTCTTCTGGGGAACGTAAGGCCCTGTCACCGGGAATGTCTGACCCCTTAATCACTGGAAGTATTGATTTTTCTTTCTCTTTTGAGCTGATTTGCTAAAAATCTGCTTGATTTGTTACTAAATTCGAAATGATGTCTTGATTTTTGGATTAGAAACTGTTTTTTTGTTCAGCATGTCTTCAAGAAGGAATTTTGCCTCCGAGTTCATTTATTTTTTCATTTGTTCAATTGCTTCTTCTTTTTTCTTTTGATATGTTGAAAATGATATAATTTTGCCTCAGTACTACCTCAGCCGTTTCCCAGTGGAGTGTGGGCGATGTGTGTGGAGAATCATTCATTTCTAGAAAGGCCCACTCGCTCTCTCACTAAGTATGTGTTAAAATTGGGGTCCTTTAGCAAAGATGTATTGAAGCGCCATTCTAGAGGTTGTTTTTTTTTAAGTGTTCCTTATGTAAATCAAAACTAATTTGGGGCATGGTCCGAAATGATAATCCTGTGTGTTTCTAACGCACAGAATTTATGCGTTAGAAATATTGGGCATAATGGAGTTCCTTGTAAGGAAGAAATCAATCTTGGATAAAGGTTTGTGTACGGCTGAGAAGAATGTGTACTCTTTTGCTAATGGGCTCTGTAGTCACCAATGCAAATCATCCATGTATTGTGTTGTTTTAGCGGAGTTCCAGTATCTTTTATTTTCTGTAGTGTTGGATCAGTCAGTTACTAAATGTGCGGTTGACCTTTGCCCAGTGCTGTTTCATAATTGGGAGCAGTTTTTTCATTCATTTATTTCTCTGGGGAATTCGTCATTGAGTCCAACGTTTGTGCCTTTGAACTCTTTCCCCTTGCTTTTAATCAGTCTCTTGTGTTTAAAATGTTCGAATTTCACTATAACGCGCCGAGATGGTGGACGCGGTGGAAAGTTATTTTCTCTACCGCATCAGATGGAAGTTTGTGCGTGAATTCTCAGATCGCGTTTTCTGGGTTATCCTGAGGATTTTGGGGGATTCCTGAGAAAATGAGATTATCGCGCATGCAGTACAGTTTATTTCATTAGCCCGTTTCCTTTTTATTACATTGTCCATTTGATTGGTGAGTGTTTTGACGTTCAATTAGAGTAACACATTGTCGTTTTTGAGGGTCTGGATTTCAGCTTGACTGTATTCCAGACTAACGCTAACTTGTATTTCTTGGGTGTAAATCCTCATGGTTAGCTTTCTGTTTGTTGATTCGAGGACACTCGCCTCCAGTTTTGCCACCAAAGAAAAAAGGCTGAGTTAAATCCACACAAATGTTGTTCTCTGCATCTAGCAGCAGCACGCTACCAATCTCACCTCCGGCTACTGTCTCACCACGTCCTGTTATTGTTATTATGACTAACTTACTTTTATCCTCATGTATGTTTTAGTTATATTTGTATGCCTGTTTTACTTAGTGATTTTATGGACGATGTTACTATTCAGCTCCTGTGTATACTGTGTGTTTTTCCTTTATCATGTAAATCATTTTGTGTCATACGTTTTTAAAAGGTGCTATACAATTGTTTTATTAATATTGCCGTGGAACAAAACTTGGAGGAATTGATCCTTCTGAATTTGATTAGAGATAATGTAACAAAACATGAGGTGACTTTTAAAGGTGCTGTAGGTCAGATTTGACAGTTGTAAAGAGAGAGGGAGAGCGGAAGAGAGCAAGATTTTGAAACTAAACAACCAACAAAACATCCCTTCCCTCTCTGCTCCCTCCCTCCTTATGTTTCTCCGCCATTGAGAAGTGCTGCATTCATGCACCTGTGATTGACAGGCAAGATGGATTCCCTGAACCAATTGAAGAACTGAACTGAAGCCATTTCTAACAAATGACACTCAAATAATAGCTCTTAAATCTTACCTACAGCACCTTTTTGGTTTAAGCAAGTAATCGTCATCCCTTTTCTGGGCCTCCAGCATGAAGGGGGCGACAGCGCAGAGGGGGCGGAGCGTGACGCCATGCGACGCTCGCACAGCCAGCTGCCGTACTTCCTGGGCAGGCCGACGCAAGAGCAGACGGTCATCAAGTCGGGATACTGTGTCAAGCAGGGAGCCGTGGTGAGTGCCTCTGGTCCTCCCTCGGTCTGGTCGGCCGGGCATCCTCCTATTCGCCTGAATTCACTCGGCAGCCATCTTGAATAAAAAAAAATGTTTTGTTGGATTGTATTTAGAAACTGTATTTTCTTTACATTGGTTAGCAAGGCAATAGTTTGTCCAACTTACACCAAATGTTCATCTGTTGATGTGTTTTTGTCTGAGGATGTGTTGTTGGCAGAATGTGACTCCAGGGTGTGTTTTCTGTAATTATAATAATAAATAGCCTCATTAGAGTAATGACTATCTGGCAAAGTGAAGACGCTACAGTGTTTGCCAAGAATGCATACCGAAGATCGAAACACTCTTCAAATTCAACTAACCTAAACTCTTATTTTGTTTGTTGTGTTTGTCGTTAGATGCGGAACTGGAAACGCCGGTATTTCCTTCTAGAGGAAAACTCAATGAGTTACTTCAAATCAGATCTGGTAATAACTTCACCTTTTTAATCCAAATTGCAGAGGCTAAACCTGTAGCTGTAAACGCAGGACTGGTGCCTCTACCTCTAGCAGAGCCTGACTGTCATCAGATACAGCTTCCCTGAGTTCGGACATGTTTTAACACGCTCGCTCTCGCTCTACTGTATCAAATGGCCTCATGACATGTGAGAGGAATATGTTTAGGCGGCACGCTGGTGTACAGTACGGTCCTCCCCCGTGCACAACACAATCTGTTGTGGACTAAAATCCCAACAGTCAAATAACGTGCACAAGAAAGCAGGAAATGTGTTGGTGCGACATAAACTAAATTCACCTGAAAATCACTTGATATGCAGTCACCGAAATAACTAAACGCACACTCTATTGAATGCTCTATTGCATGGTCATGTTCTGCTTTTGCAGTTACACAAGCCTTTGGTTAATGAAGCCGATTGATGAAGTTGTGCACATGGCAACAATCCACCACTGTTATTTAGTTTTCTTTTTTGTGCCTGCAGGAGAAGGAGCCACTGAGAACGATCCCGCTGAAAGAGGTGCACAAAGTGCAGGAGTGCAAACAGAGGTAGTTAACCAGCGTTTTACCCAGGGCTCTACCGTGTCACCATTTCGCTCGCATATGCGACAAAAAATTCCCTTGTGCAAATCTTTCACACATCGCACGATAGGTTCAGACTTGGTTTATTTGTCACATACAAGTACAAGTACACTGCAGTGAAACGCTTCCTTGTGCAGCCCCCCCCCAGATTGTGCAAACAATACAAGAAAGAAAACCAACAAAAAACACACCAACAATAACCAATATCGAAAATATATACAGTAATAATATAATACTAATATATTGTATAATATCTAATCTTATAATAATGCAATATAACAAAATGAGGATCATATCACATTTCACACATTCCAATAGAAGTTGGGAGATGTAGTCATGCATCTGTTTCTCCCCATTCACCACGTTAGTATTCATAAATAAAACACTATGGACAGTGGTAACCCTCGTGCACGTAGCGGAGAAACGACAAGCGAAGCGATTTCAAGCGAACAACAACCAAAGTTACCAAACCAACACAATTTGACAGCAATGAACTCAAGCTCAGATCAAGTTCAGATCAAAGATTTGTGACGAAACTGCTTGCAAAGGAATCACAAGATGTCCAAGTTATGAAACTGGACCAATCACATCGCTGCAACGAGTAGCGACGTGGCGCCGTCTGTGGCTATTGCAGCGGTAGAGACCGGGTGCGTATGCTAACGTTATACCAGGAGTTGGAAGCTGGCGAAACACGAACTTCAGGGACTGTATTTCACCCGGGGAATTTGCGCCCTATGGGTGCTCTTGCCTGGCTGCTGGCTGCCAGCCGCCAGTCGTTCAAGCAGCGCTGCAGACGCCACGTTAGGTTGTTCAGCCCAGAAAGCATGATGACCCTGTTTATTATTTAGTGAACAAATAATATTTCCAAACAGTTGACTTTGTGCTATTGTTTGGGCTACATGGCATATCAAATCAAAGTTGAATCTAATCTAATAATCAAATCAGAATCATCTTTGTATGTTTCCACATACAAGGAATTTGACCTGGTTCTTCGCTCTCAGTACACAATACAACAGAAATGAAGATCGTGTTTGTCTGCATCTATGCTTATGTCCCGGAAACCGGAGACATCAACAAATAGTTTCTCCTCCCTGTTCACTAGAAACTAGCGCTGGAGAAAATACAATCCAGCTCTGCTATTGTAACACTGCGCTTTCTTGCCAACTGGTGAGAAACTAAATATAAACACGGTGATATTTCCAAATATGTTGTTATAATTCCCCCTTTTTAAAATAAGTACACACTAATGACCAACACAGGTTCAGTTTTGGCAGGATGGCAGGATGTGACATGAAGCTCATAACATACATTTAATAAACACTCTTACAGCTGAACACTAGCGGCAGCGGCCAATGCGTTTCTCCCGTTCCCCTGTGTGTTGGTCCGTGTTAAACCCCGGAACTGGGCACACTTCCAACAGTAGTGGCTTAAGCGAAAACCCGTGACGCGTTAATGTTCACAACATGACACTACCGTCGCTTACTTTTGGTATGCCGCAAACAAGTCACTGAGTTGTCAGTGTTGTGATCGCCATGTTTAAGTTGCAGGGTAGATGCGTAAATACCCTCAATAAGTTCTACAAACACACGCCATTTGACAAGATCAATCTCTGGAGACGCCATGCAACTAACCGGTTCACGCTGCTGCAACCTTCTCTGCGATGTTCCAACACCGCTTAGCCTCGTCACAAATCTTTGATCTGAACTGGCTGAAGATGCGCACACAATGGCATTAAGAATTGAAGCCGAAGCAGCCTCCACGTCTCCACCGCCGAGGATCTGACCCGGATCAGCACCGCCGGACCCTCGTTGGACCGCTACGATCCCAGCAGCTCGGTTGGAAAATCGATGTACACTCTTATTAATCCCTCTATTTTGACTCCATGGCTATTTTATGTAGCTGCGACCCTACTTTTGTGGACTGTGCCCCTAAAAATGTCAGTGTAGGAGCACAGTGCTCGCAGGGAGAAAAGTCAGCGTAGAGCCCTGGTTTTACCATCCTTTACCAAAGCCACAGCCTCCTTAAAAGCTGTCCAATGTATTTACTTTGTATGCATGTCGTTGATTGGTTTATTTCTCCAACATGGATATAACATTGTTCTCTTTTTGTGCAGTGATATTCTGATGAGGGACAACCTGTTTGAAGTCGTCACCCAATCTAGGACCTTTTATATACAGGTAAAGACCAAAAAGAAGGGCATTATTCATTAATTATTTATCCATTGTGAACCGCAACCGCTCACACAACCATTGTCTGTCTGTCCTGTTCACCCACGCTGTCTGTTCCCCCTTCAGGCGGACAGTCCCGAGGAGATGCACAGCTGGATCAAGGCCATCTCGGGGGCCATCGTGGCCCAGAGGGGCCCCGGGAGATCAGCAGCCACAGTACGACACACACACACACACACACACACACACACACAGTACCCACCCACCCAATGATGATGACTAGTCACTGTTCTGGGTTTAGACGGCAGTATCATGTTGGCCGCAAATAGCAGAAAGCAGCATAGTGAGATGGCTAAAAGTCACAGCGCGGACAAAGGCGCCATCTTTGGAGAAATGTGTTATTGCAGTTGCTGTCACTTAGTGCCAGGTAATGTTGATGCATACACACACACACTCACATACACACAGATTGCCAGATCGTCATTGTAAGATTACACAAAGTAATCGGATCAACCAGATTTGCAGTCTCGCCGAAAACAAATGTTTGACTTTCCCCTTTTCTTAATTCTCACTGCATTCTCAGAGGTTATCCTTTTGCTTGCAATGTCGACACTTTGTTTAACACACTGTGTGTATTTATGTGTGTGTGTGTGTGTGTGTGTGTGTGTGTCCAACGTGTGAATGTTGTTGTCACTTCCCTCCAACATGGTCGACGTGTGCATGGTGGGGGGGTGGGGGGTGTTGTGTTGATGCATGCGTTATCCTCTCCTCTCATCAGCGTCTGTAGCCTGTGCTACTATGTGTTGTTCTTTGTGTGTAGTATCTGCCACAAACCGTTAGCACACAACAACCAGGGCTCAGTGAGCGGCTGTCTGGTGAGGTCACGTCATCGCAGCAACAACCGGCTGTGGGTCGATTGAGGAGAGCATGTAGAAGCCGGTGCCTTAGAGGAAACGATGGAGCACTCCTACTTTTTTTCCTCTTTTGTCCAATCCCCGATGCTCCACCTCCACACTGTTGTTCTTATATACATACAGTATATTCTCCCTCCTTCTTCTCCCGCCTCCATCCTCCTTCTTCTCCCTCCTCCTCTCTCCTCCTTCTTCTCCCTTCTCCTCCTTCTCCCTCCTCCTTCTTCTCCCTCCTCCCACCTCCTTCTTCTCCCTCCTCCCACCTCCTTCTCCCTCCTTCTTCTCCCTCCTCCCTTCCTCTCCCTCCTCCCTCCTGTGGCTGGACGGCCCGCCTGCTCTAATCCAGCTTTGCACTGTGTTGTTGCAGATGCGGCAGGGCAGACGACTGTCCAACCCCTGTATACAGCGGTATACAACCCGAATCGGGGAGTGTAGCAGCACGTACGTCCTCACCTCTAAATCACCCTTGGGTTTTTTTTCGCCTCCCCCCCCTAAAAAAAATTAAAAAGCAACCCGAAACCCCCACTTTTTTGTGCTTTGTTTCCGCTCTCTGGCTGATTCTTTTTTTTTTGTTAGGGATCATCGCACAAGGCGATCCATTTTGACGGCGTCACTCTTTCGATGCTTCTCTTGCTTGTGTGAACCGAAACGCACCTCATGAATATTCACGCCCTCCCGCCACACTACGCGCTCCTCTCGTCCACGGCATTTTGTTTTTGCTCTTGCTATTTTTATTGTTCGCGCTCTATCCCACTTTATCACTAAACCGGACCCCGTCGTCCTAACCTCCCGTCCCCTGCGTCAAGCACAGCCACCTCCCCCCTGCTACGTTTTGGAAGCCGTCGTTTATTCTCCATCAAATGCGATTTGTCTAATAAGATGAACATGCGTAGCGCAATGCAGCACTTCTGGAGAAGGGCATTGACATGCATGTTGCATTTGATGTTGTTTTATGTTCTGCTGCGACTAACTTTGCAAAGAACATGCGATCACAGCCACCACTGCCCCCTGCTTGCTTCTGTACTTACTATATAACTAACTTTATATTATATTAGTATTATATTAACTATATCATGTGCTCATATTGACAGATTTTACATATGATGTATTCGTATACCTGCCCCCCCCCTGCCAAAACCACTAGCCACCCAAGCGGATCTGCATATATAGAATCTGTATTTCGGCACAGATCCGTCTACTGTTCTCTTTGTCCTCGCCTGCTTTGTCTGTATGACAATGTATACGCATCTCGCCC
>OMKN01008863.1:7821-21754 GCA_900302345.1 Melanonus zugmayeri | reverse complement strand
CTCACCTTAAAACAGTCAAAGAGGTGGTCGAGCTGCTCGGGGGAGAAATCCCATGCCAGCTTGGCAAGGAGATCGTGGACGTTTTTCACTATGGCCTCGTGCTTGCCAGCCTGGGACAGAGGGAACAATAAGACATTCTGAATATGACGTCTTTAAGAAGACGACTAGAAACCAAAGATAAATAGAGTCCATTTATTTGTTAGTAATGATGAGAAGGACCTGGGCAGCCCAGATGTTGTCTAGATCCTGCATGGTAAGTGCTTTCTCTTTGATGACGAAGCGCAGGATTTTCTCCAGTTTCTCCACATACTGAGGCTGGTGCAGACTGTCCCTGAGCACGATGGACAGGATATGGTTCTGCTGGATCCACTCCTGCATTAGAGACCACAGGGAGGAACGACTTGTGTTATGAACTGAAAACCAAATTGATAACCGTGGTTAAAAGAAAAAGGCGTGACAGCGGACTCACGGCCATGCGCTCTGCAGTCAACCACTCCTCCTCCTCTGGGTTATGCCGATGGGTGTAGTAGGAGACGCTGGAGATCACCTTGTTCACTTCATTTAGTGCATTCATTTTGCCGTTAAAAGAGGAAATTTGCAATAACCTGGTGGAGACAAAGAACATGAAACGTGTTGAATGACATCGTAAAGTGGATGCTATGACGTTCATCTGGTGCAAACTTTAAAACTAGTAAAAATAGAACATTTTGGGATCAATCTAACATGACTTTTCATGAAACTTTAAACAGAAATAGTGTGAGATGTTCCATGTCATCTATGGAACAATAAATGGAAAAACAAGGACAAATAAAAAAATAAAAATGTATTATTTACATTCCATTTTTACAGTCTGAATCTAGAAAATAAGCATCTAATACAGATTGATAACCATTCACCCAGATTTAAGCTCGTCTGCTATTGTTGGAAAGTATACAGTCTATAATTGAAAAGCTTATAATTGAACATTTGGATCAGCTTCAGATGGTGACAAACTGCTAGCTGTTAACTGAGCCTGTGACTGTGATCTGGTCACCGCGCGAGCATAGCGCGCGAGCATAGCGTGCGAGCATAGCGCACAAGATCACTTGTTTGGCAGATTATGGGCTGGAGTTGGCAGTGAAAACGATGCCAAATCATTTAGTTCGCTTTTTGAAAATCATTAAAAACCGAAGAACGCAAACAACACAATCGAAACTGCATGATTCACGTGGGTCATTATTTTACATTGGAAAAAAACGAATTCTGGATAAATCGGGAAGAATCACATCCCTGAAGCATGTATAGCGACGCTAGCACAGGGCTCCATTGAGAGCAGCGCCCATTAAAACATGAGTCAGTGCCGTGTGGTGGATACTCACCTAAGAATCATTTTTAACCTAAAAATCTCTAAATTCTTCACCGTCTCCTCCTGCCCTGGGACACGAGAAGCCAGGTTTTTCAGGGACTTGATTATCATGGACAGTGCATCGTTTTTGGCTTCATTCTTGGCCTCTTTTTTTAGCTCTTCATCCGTCAGGTTCTCCAGAAACTGGGGGACCATCTCGATGACTGGGAGGAAGTACTTCTTCACTGTGTGCAATGTGAGGAACTCGTAACACTGGCCAAAAGGCCTGGACGGTGGAAAACAAAGAATACAAACAGTTAAGATGGAAACGGTGAAGCTATTAAAAGAGAGCGCTCGGCACCTCGTGTAATGTTCACTAAGATGCCAGCGATACGCTTCAAAGTCTCACTTGATAAGTGCAGCGATGATCTGGACGTTCAGTGCTTGGCCACTCATGAAGCGATCGTGCAGCATTTGAAACCCGTTTAACGTGCCAAATTTGTTTATTAGGTCCACCAACCAGCCCTGAGGATGGACATAGAAAAAAGGTAAAACAAGTTAAAAAGGACATTTCAATGGCTTCAAAAGACCAAACAATGACGGCTCAAACTGCATTCTGCAAAACCAAACTAGGTAAAGATAAGTTTGGGCTTTAATCATGCTTTGTTCTTCTAAGTCCAAATATAGAGCATTTCCTGTTATTAGCCAGTCCATTTCCAAATAGCTGAAAGCATAAATATTTCAGTTAAATAGGTCCAGTTACACATGATTATTAAAAACACAACAGAACATTGAAGAAACCTAAACCAGAACGGAGACGCATAAACAGAGGCCTGTAGATCCTGGATCTCGGGGGTTCTTTGCGATATCACATGTTCATCATAATGGTTTGGGTGGATTTGCTGCCACTTCTTAGAACATTGGCTTCAATTGTTTTTCATTTACAAATAATCCCTCTGCAGAAAACCTGGCCTTCTAAATTATATATTGTCTAATAGCTCTTCCCAGACTGATGAACAGTGAAAATTGCCTAGTCATGCAAATAAGTCAAGATAAATCAAATGCTGATTACACGCATCTGGCTTAGATCAATTTATTTCATATGGGAACAGGTTGTACTCCTGGATGTTTCTCTATTTTTGTTGGATAAACAACATATTCAAATCTGCGTGAATGTGATGTCTGTGTGTGGTCCGGGTGATGTTTTAGTCGATATACAGTATGAAACCACATAACTGAAAAGAGGGTGTGCTTGAATGATCTTTATCAGGGCCAATGAATGATCTTTAATAAAATAAACGATGTGTTGCACTGCGTGAGGCAAATGGTGGTCACACCTGGTTTTCTGACCCCTCCCCTTGCATATCTGTGAAATCCATAGTTCAGCCTAATGTCTCTGCAAGATAAAACTGCACATTTTAGTGCCTTTTATTGTGACCAGCCTAAGGCACACCTGTGCAATAATCATGCTGTCTAATCAGCATCTTGATGCCACACCTGTCACGTGATGGATTATCTAAAGGAGAAGTGCTCACTAACACACATTTAAACACATCTGTGTACACAATTTGAGAGAAACAGGCCTTTTGTGTTCATAGAAAAAGTCTGAGATCTTTGATTTCAACTCGTGAAAAATTGGAGCAAAAACAAGTGTTGCGTTTATATTTTAGTTCAGTGTAGATTGGGTAACGGTACAAATAAAAGACTACTGTAATAATATAATACTAGTGTAATAACATTAGTCATGCAGCCGTGTAGCGCTAGGCCCGGTGCCAGCAGAGGCAGACAGGCAGCATCGTGACCTCTAGTCCCACGCTTTGTTCCACAAACTTTATTCCCTTGCATCACTTCCTTCATACGTATTCATTTAGCGTTCTGACACAAACCCAAAGTGTTTGTTTTGTCAACTCTGATTTGATCTTCCATGTTTTCCCACCATCAATCCAGAGCACAAAGACCTTCTCTTTGTGTTGCTGGGGCCCTGAGGGCGAGTCCAAGAAGAAGACTATGAACCCTTTAGCACAGCCGTATCTATGGCGATGGCAAAATCATTTAAAGTTGTGACATTCAGAGGTGTTTAAATCATTTTACAAACCTAAAAGTATGTTTTACTGGAATTCTGTTCCAGATGAAATTGCAGCTAGTCTAATGGAAATGTTACTTCCATTCTATTTTAAGAAAAACCGGGTAATATGTGGATGTGTTGTGATTCTTCAGAATGTGATTTGCGATAGCAGGATATATATACAGTATACTGTATATATATGGTGATATTATATGATATCATATTATTCATATTATATCATTAGTGGTTGAATGTTACGGCCACCCGATCACGTACCCACAGAAACATTTATTTCCTGACCAAGTAGAAATTCAATTTCCCCTTACACGACATTATTCTAACATTGACTTGAAAAGATTAACCGTCTTTAAATAGGGTTTTGTTTTGTTAAATTATAAGGAAATTACAATTCATCCCTAACTAAATAATAATAATAAAAATGCATATACACTTAAACCTGGTTGTTAAAATCAAATGTAATTGAACACCATTATTTCACCTTTTGGTCGCACCTGAAGGTGGCTTACCTTGGGTGAGCGAGGGTGTGAAGGTGGCTTACCTTGGGTGAGCGAGGGTCTGGAGGGCGGGCGAAGAGCTCATCGTCAGCCAGCTGGGCCCCGGCAGGGACGGTCTCCGAGGGCCGTGTGCCGTTGTAGATGTGGAACTTGCAGTGGGGGTTGGTGGCCATGGCCAGCAGCTCAAGTAGAGGGAACCAGTCCTGAGAGAGCTTGGCCACACACAGCTCCACCAGCCGGTGTGTGTTGTTGATGATGCACCTCTGTGAAGAGGAGGCACAACTGTTAAACACACACAGCCTCTGCAAAGCTGCCCTTGGGGCATGATGCCACTACTTGAACAGATTAATGTTTTAGTGAACGTCTCTCCGCTTGACTGAGAAGGTCCATCTCAGTCATCCATCTCCTCAAGTCAACACAACAGTCAACCTTCATGTTGTGGGATGCAAAGAGCATCCTCTTTGCATCCCACAAAGAGCCCGGTGATGCCGTCTGATTTCAGACAAGATGCATCAGCAGAGGTAAAAAAGGAAGTGGAAGTTGTCTGTCTTTCCTATAATGGATGAGAGAACATAAAGGCAGTATTTTTGGCAAATACTGTGTGGGTTTACTCCACAGGACGTGTTTTCAAGGAAACGCATCATTCTGTACCAGCCCACATACTCAGCATGATGTGGTTGTTTTTCTGATGCCTCGGTGCCACAACACCAGGACCTTAAAGCAGCACCATGGAGCTACAGTTGACTCACGTGAATCTCAAACTTCCATCCACTGACCGCCTCGTCCGTCAAGATCTTAGTGAAAGAGATGGTGAGACCATCTCGGAAAAACCTCTGGCACGCTTCACACTTGACATCCAGTCCTGCAACAAAATGGAAAACAAGAACAAGAGGTTTAAGGTGAAACACACGATGAATACACCGATATGTCATCATTATGACATAACGTATTATCATCGGCATATACGTGATAGTGATGATAAGGGTGTGGGGGGCTGTGGTCTCCAAACCACTCCATTAGAACCCTGATGTTAGAGATCTTGAAGACCACTTTTACCTTTTCTAAAACACACCATATTGAGCGTGTGCACCACAGGGTGTAAACCCTACAAACTGCATCTGCCAGTAACCTGGAGTCTTCTCTTATTCAGACAAACCTTTTTTACTAAGATCTATAGCAGCTTCTAGGAGGACTTCCAACTCTCCCTTTGGCAAAACTGGAACCACCCATCGAGGCCTGTGGGGGAAAAAAACAAGCATCCACATTGAGCAAGAGAGCGCCACATGTTTGCAAACAAAAGACAGTTGGCGGCATGGTGGACCGCTCCAGTGGTCTAATGGACCGGCGCCCTGCTGCTCACCTGTTGATCATATCATCCAGCTTGGCAAGGTCAGTGTGAGGGAAGGCTGGCTCCTCCTCTTCCAGCTGAGGAGGCCCATCCCCCTGACCCAGATCACCTGGTGGGCTCACTGGAGAGTTCTCATTGGACGAGTTGGGGGACGAGGTCTGGAACGTACACATAACACATACACATTTATAAAAACCTAACAAGGGTCTATATTGGCTTTTAGAAACATTTTCCAAATATGCAGCAGCATTAAGACATTTTGAAGTGTATCCAACCAAAAAGCAATTAAAGAAACAATATGATAATAGGAAGACATAGCGTTGGCTGCTGAATTACTTTTGTTTTCATTGTTTTCTCCCTTGGGTGCTCTGAACACCTATGTGTGGGTTTGACGCGCTCCCTTTAGCAAACATAAATGTGGTGCTTTGTAGGATGACTTGTCAATAGTTCCCCTAGTGGAACAAAAAGAAAGTGTGGGGGGTATGAGGAAGCAAGGAGAAGAAAGACAATCGTGTGTGTGTGTGTGTGTCTCAGCAGGGGGAGTGGCGACTCTTCCCTGGAGTCCCTGACTTAATGACTGCATATGAGCAACGATGGCAACGTTAGCAGCTGTATGAGGGAGCGAGAGTGAGAGTGCTGCACAACTTGTCAAACGTGGGGGTGTGTACAGAAGGCTCCTTCTGCTTGGCTGACCTACATAGGCAGCTTGCCTCTCACGTTCTCGACGCTGCTCGTCTCCAACCAACAGACGCCTGCACACGCACGCTTGCGCACAAACACAAAACACACACACTTGATCCATCGCTCAGGAGGATCTGTTCATTGATGCTTTGGCTTCAGTCTGCCTTTCCCTCTGGTTGGGCATCAGTGTGTGTGTGTGTGTGTGTACTGGAGAGGGAGAGAAGTATGCTGCAGTGTCTGCACTCTAGCAAAGGGAGACTTAAAGGGAGACACGACATTCACGCTCTACTGGTCACAGGTCAATTCCATTATAATGTCAGTTGCTGCTATAGTGCCATAATGTTGGAATGTTTCCCATCATTTTGGATCTAAATGACTAATGTGGACATAAAACACATTTTGAAATTGGTCCAGTGTTGAGTGAGTGCTACAGCCATCAGCCGCAAAACATCTGCAATGTAAACCTTTGGGGCGATAGCGCCCCGTCAATGTACGTCCTTTAAAAGTGCTTGTTTTGCCACTGACAGGCTCAGACTGTTTCCAACATAATGGAAAGGATCCCTGCAGAGAAATTACACTTTTTTCTTTACCCTTCACTTGATCCGGTCGGTTTGTTATTGTGTCTAAACAAGTCTCGCTCAAGGAGAAGTCTCGCGAGCCTCATCCACGTTGTCGAAATCAGCTAAATATTCAGCCATGACTTTGAAAATCTTTTAGAGAACACTAAGCTACGCTTTCTGTCGTCCAACACAACACACTCTTCACTCCTCCAACTCTCACTCACGTTTCCACCATTCTCTTCCTGCAACAACTCAACTCTCGCGAGACTTCTGCTTGGTTAGACACAATAACAAACAGACCAGGTCAAGTGAAAGGTAAAGAACATTTTTTTTAATTTCTCTGTAGGGAATGTTGTCAGACACTTATAATAACCAACAAGCACTTTTAGAGGACGTACATTGACAGGGCGCTATTGCCCCTGAGGTTTACATTGCAGACGTTTCCCGCTCAATACTGGACCAATTTAAAAAATGTTCCACATTAGTCACTTGGACCCAAAATGATGGGAAAATGGGGTCCAGGTTGGAAAATCCCAAAGTTATCCTTTATAAACAAGTGTGGGATACTAGATATGAAGGGGATGGATGCAGAGTGGGAATAATGAGGAACAAGAAGGTGAAAATGCAACTGAAGTGCAGAAGGTTTTGATGTGGCGGGTGTGTGAAGGGTTGGATATTGCCGGCCAATTGCCATTACGGATCCATGTTTGCGCATTTTGATTCCTCATTTCGACCCTTAAGCCTACTACACGCCGTGTTATTTTTGTGCTGGTCACGTAGACGCGTCTGCAGACCAACATGCAGCCTTTTACACCATGGTTTGTCCTTACACTGCACATTAGCAGAGCTAGTGGGGATACTGGGAGTGAGGTGTTTTACATTGCAAGGCAATATGCTCAACGCACACCAGTAAGCTGAAGTGATCAAATGCGGCACAATTGCACAATTGCACGATTGCGCAAGAGGTCCATCGCATGGGGGGGGCAGGAGAAGGATGAGGCAGCTTTTAAGTGAATACACCAGAGACTTTATTAGTGATGCACTTATCTCTGTACAAAAGAGCTCTAGCTCTTAATTAGCTGAAAAAAGTGCACGGACCAGTGCAGGAAAACATGCATGAGACCTTCAGTCCAGAAACATTAAAAGGTCCCAAACCTACATGTGAATCAATCCCCATTGACTCCACATATTGTTGGGCAAGATCAACCTAATCATTTGTAATGCTCACGGAATTGAGTGAGCAACATCTAAAAATGACTTTAAAGTGGTGACGTGGGACAGACGGCTGTATAATGATTGATTGCGCGTTTCAAGGTCAGCGGGTCAAGTTTGAATTTAGTAACTTTCAACAAGATCAACTCTCACTGGGCGTGACAGTGGAGGGTACCCTGACTTCACCCAGCACAGCACTTCTCTAAAAAGGATGGTACACACACAAGATGGTACACTCTTGGCAACACTCATTGTAATGTGAACATTGCTTAAGTTTGTACGTTCTGCTCAAGAATATGTTAGAAAAGTTAAATTGATGCAGCGACACCAAGTCCTGAAACACACAACAGGAGCAAACCATAAAAGTTCAATAAAAGTAGTTAAATAAAAGTAACTGTTCCGGACGTATGGCAACGCATTATTATCGCCACACACTGACAATGATGCATTAAAATGATGATGATGCCCAACCCCTAGTACTGCGTGGTGCAGCGAGCGCAGACCTGGTTCTGTGGTAGCGGAGGCTGGCTCTGAGCGTCGGGCGCCTGGCCCTGGCCCTGGCTGTCGTTGCCCCCCACCGGGGAGCCACGCGTGGTGGCCGTCATGCTCGCCACAGGGCAGATCTTGGCAATCTTGGCCTCTTAGGGAGCGCTGGCCACGAGGGGAATCACAGCCGCCTCAGCTGTAGAGCAGAGGGATAAGAGCCCGGACACGCAAGAGAGGGACACAAGCACCTGGAGGTCTGGATGGGCCGCTGAGACCATTGCATAACCTGGAGGAGAGAAGAGAGGGCAAAAGGTCAGAATGAACCAGCTACTATGATCACACAACGTAAGCTAGTACAAAGACAGTCAGTAAAATCAAGTGGGATTCTTGGCCCCTTGCATTTCCTCTCCATTAGAACTTAACAAGCCCTCGCTTTAGTTCCAGATGCATTATACCCTGCTCTGAACAGGTGTAAACGTGAAAAAAAGGCATAGATAACAAGGTACTCGAGAAAAAAAAAAAAGAATAAAACCTGCTCTACTGACTCTGACTTTGGATAGCTGACTCTGAGATGATTCCATCAGATCAGCTGAGTACTTGGCACAGTCTCGTTAAATGCCAGCACAGTGATTGGTGAAACATGATAGAACCTGCCAATTCAGCACTTGGCACCAAAACTTCTCTGTCTTAACAACACATCATCATGGCACTTGTTTATAGCCCACAATTATAGTCCAGCGCTTATCATTGTTGGGCCATAACAAGAGATTATATTAATATGCATTTGTTTTTTTGAGGATGTAAAAATAAAAAATCTAATATAATTTGTCAAATTGTGCTGCATCAGCAGCTCTGAAGTACTGTGTACTATGTAAAATGTGTTATTTGCAACTTTTGCAAACAAATGCGATTGTCATGAGGCATTGCTGCAACTTCAAATGACCACTTTCTCTTTAATAGGCTTCTGTATCAGATATCACATGGTACACAATGAGAAAGACTTGGGAGGGAACCACTACTAGCCTGAAAGATAGCTCAACTGCCTGCAGACTGCCTGCCTTTCAGGGTTTTTTGCCAGTTTTTCTAATGGCATTGCACCCCCTTCGGTCAGTGGCGGTGTTATGGTGCTTGGATCACTTAATTGCTACCTGCATCTATATTTATAATTGATATAATTTATAATTCTGAACTTTTGTGATATAGCTAGCTACAAGTCATCTTCTCTTAAAAATGTGCTGTAGGTAATTGAGTTGCATTCACACATCTGTAATTGACAGGTAAGATGGATTCCCCAAACCAATCAGGGAAGACATGCCCTAATTGGTCAGAAATGAGCCAGGAGCAGTGTAAAATCTAAATTGTCTCATACAGAGGCAGGCGCAATCAACTTGAAATATATTCTCACAAAGCATGTCACTCGCTAATAGCTGATGTATGGTTATGACATTTCTAGCAAATTATACTCGAATAGCAGCTCTTAAATCTTACCTACAGCACCTTTAATGTGCTACAAGATGCATCATACAAAGACTCAAATAAATAATTCCTGGAACAATAAAATAAAACAATACAAACGTATTATATAGTCATGGAAATAAAGCCAGTGTATTGCTTTAACAGTCTATAGTAAATGAAGAAAAGCCATCAAGTTCATAGTGAATTTCAACAGCAGGGCACACCGATACCTCTAAGGCCAGGACAATGACTTTGAAGCTCATTGGAAACAATCTATTAGCAGAGCCACAACCCTTTCATATTGGCTTCAGAAAAAGCTGCTGTTACAAAATATATACATCAGTAGTACTTCACTGGCATCCATTTTCCCGAATGAAAACCATTGGCACCATTTAAATATGTGCCTGACACATACTGAAATAACTGCAGATTGTTCATAAGGATCAATATGTAGTTCTGTAGATGATGATACCAACGCATTGACTACCAATGACAACTTCATGGCTCCTGTGGTATTTCAGTCCCCAGAATGAACAATGCCAACGTATGCTGCACTCTGTTGTGCTGTGTTTACATTCAGGATTCCTGTCCAAGCTAATCACAATCTTGTCACGATATGAATTGAACGGTTAGGAGTCTCAATCAATACAACCTAATTCCACTCATGAGCTGATCTAGGCATGGCCTAGCTTTGGTTAACAAGAACAACAATCTAAGGAATGTGCAACATTACCCAAGATCCCAAACCGGTTATTTACATTAAAACTGGACAAGATTAAATTGCATCACCATTTTCCATTGAGCTTTTAAGTATTTGATCAAATGCCTTTAAGGAAATACCATACCATATATATTCCCTAGATGTGTCAAATAGATTTAGTAAGGGATTTTGTATAGCTATACCTGCTAGGGTGAAGTGCTACACCTGAACTTGAACGGGCCCATGAAACAGAACCATGAAACAGAACCCATCCCAGTAGAGACCATATCTGGGAATCACCCAAATAAATGTGCTCAATTGTAAAAATAAAAGCCTAAGAAAATGTAGCCATTTGAAAAACACTTGATAGTGTCACCCACCCATGTTGACGTTGTGTGTGAATATATAGTGTGTGTATATTGTCACAGAAGTGCTGTAAACCTATGAACGGTTACATTTCACAAAACACTGAACGACGCTACTATGCACATAACGATACAACACAGCCCCCAGCAGAGACAGCATAATGTTAGATTATTTCTATATTGAAATGGCTCCTACTTTAAAAGGGTAGTGAAACTGATGTTCCCCCGTGTCACAGGTGGCCAGCCGTAATGGGCTGACGCGTTAAAAGGCGTCTTGTTATTTAAAAGCACAAAAGGTGCATGACATCACATTTGTATAGACACGTTATATGCAGTCACCAGCGAGACAGGTGCTGCTGCAACATGGGTGCAACCGCGGCCTTTGGAAAATAACCGGCTTTTAGATCATAAAAAAACACGTTTTACAATTTAAAAAAAGGCAGTCAAGAGACGTTAGCGGGTGAACTACGCATTATATCCCAACACATGTCTAACAGAATAGATCGGTCATTGAATAATGCACTGCATCCAGTGAAAACGAACTAAAACGATGTTAAGAGCCAGTGTGGTTGAACAGCAGCTGTGGGTCGGAGTGAACGCCTGACACTAGCTGCTGCGGTAGCTAACGGGAGCTAACGTTAGCTCACGTTAGCACGTTAGCACGCAGGCGATCCGCCCCAGCGACACGGCGAGAGCAGAAGGCCCGGTCGCCCACAGCCCACTTCATTATCACACCACCGCGGGCCTTTCCCCTTTGCTTGGCCTTCAAATTAGGATTCAAAAAAGATGTATTTATTTTTTTTAATCAACGCATCCTACATAACCGACATCGGTTTGTGCACAAAAGGGCTGTAGTCTGCGCTGCCCGCACAAGTAAGGTGGCGTCTAGCCGATGACTTGGTGAAGCTGTGGCGCTACGTAGCACCGCGCTAACGCTAGCCAGCTCCTGCCTAATGTGAGCTAACGAATCACTCCACTAGCCTGTCCTTAATTTTAAAAGGGACCGGCCCGGTTGTAGTGTAAAGCCCGGACAAATGTTTGGTCAAAACTTACTTTCCAATCAAAACCATCCGGCTGAGTGTAACGGAGGCAATAACAGCGCGACCTGCGGTAGATCACGTCAACACCGCGGCTGTAGGTGACAGTGGTCCCGTCTAATTCCTGCCGTGCGCTGGGAGACGCTATGAACCGGACTGTTGTTATAAAACAAATTAAACACAATCTTAACACATTTCAAAAAGTCAACATCCGAGAATATGCTTGCGTATCGGTCGGCGCGTCCACGCGTTGCACTTTGACAACAGCGGCAGCAGGATTGTGATACACGTCTGATTTTCGACAACTTGTAAACACGAAGCGCTGCACGTCTCCGGCGTGTAGACGCGTCCGGGACCGCTAGCATACAGGCTAGCAGCAGAGCTAGGCTAGCTCTCCGGTCTCTCTAACGTTGTCACCGCAACATTAAAAAAACACACACACGATAAGAGATCCAAACACAAGCACCGCGTTAGCAACTCACACTGGGGCAACACACGAAGCACGACAAGCGACGAAACCCAACACAACCCGCGGTATTGTGTTGTATTACCTGACTCTTACCAGCTGATGCTAATATTAGAGCAGCGCTAGCGGTAGCCAGCTAACCACCAGGCTAACCGAGCTAGTTAGCTAACAACTCACCAGGAATTTGATAGGACTTCCCCTCTACTCACAAGCTGCGTTCAGCCCCGGACGATGGTGTCGTCGTATATTACATAAACGTGGCCTGTACCGCGGTCGGTTTCGTGCGCTGAAAACGGGGTCACCGGAAAGATCTGATTATTACTACTGCTTTTCTCCGCTTTTGAGTGTTTTTCCTGCGTCACCGGCGCGGTTGCAGCCCCCCCAACTCTATCTATTCCGATCCCCGGGGCTTGTCACTTCGGTCCCAGCAGTCAGTCACAACTTGAATCACTTCAACATGGCGGAAGCGCAGTTTGACACAAATGTTGCCCGGCGAAACAATCCGGGACGACTATCCGATCTTCAACGGCCGATGCTGTCAACGAGCCAATTTGCCCCACGACCGAGAACGCATCGGCGTACGGAACACCAGCCGAACGGAATGGACAAAAAAAAATTCTGAATTACGATATCTGACTCCGAATCCGGCGAGGATTCTCTGTTCCATTGTTTAGCACATGCCGAAACGGAAAACGCAAGCAGAGGGTTGAGCTCAGGACTTCTATGGCTGAGCGGGGGAACCGGGCTTTGTCGCCCCCTATCGCGCGGGCTCGGTATCGCCGTTGATCTATAACGGATAAGTAGGTTGTCTGACAAGTGAATAGCAATAAATAGGTCAGCTTAAAAAAAATGACCATGCCACCCACCCGTATTCAAATACAGCAATCTCACACGTATTCGTTTGCACCAGTTAGGCTTGATTGCTCATCGTGTCCACATGATTTACTATGTTATCCCTGAACCCGCTCACTCGTATTTTTTAGGCCTAGGCCCACCTGGCACAGCAGCTAGATGGTTCTGTATTCATAAAACAGCACAGCAGGTGGATACTACAGGCAGGTTTCATATAAACATAACGCCGTTTACATCATGTGGCATTCAACGTGAAATAAAAACAGAAAAAAACACATAACCTGCTTGTTTATTACGTGTGTATTCTCTAAATGGAATTTACAACTTCTTCTTCAACATTTGGATGCATGAACATTCTTTGCAATAATGTCTTTTTTACTGACTTTATTTTTCTTTGTTTATTGTGGAATATCACAAATGTAGTGCATTCATGTAACATTCATGAACTAACATAAGAAAGAGGGACCTCTTTCTTATGTTAGTTCATGAATGTTACATGAATGTTTATTCAATAATGGGACAATTCTAAACGTTGATATGCAATGTTGATCTTGGATTAAATCTGTTTAGAATAATGCATGCAGCACCTAACATGACCTACTAAGTCACCGATTGTATTGCAATGTGTTAATACAATTATGGCTAGAAAAAAAACCCAATCCCTTTATTAATGTCATTTCTAAATGAAATGAAAGCACACACGTTTTGTGTTGTCCTATAGCCTATTATAAGCCATGGTCTCCTTGCTTGGTGACTATATTGGGTTTTCTCTTTTTGGGGGAGCAACAATGCCTGCTTGAATGAGTATGACGCGAATGCTGCGATGTTATGAACAAATGCCTAAAAATGAAAATGAAATGGTGGGGG
>OMKN01008862.1:1162-11513 GCA_900302345.1 Melanonus zugmayeri | reverse complement strand
GGGGGGGTATTGGGACATGGCCAATGTGTGTTTCAGTAGAATTTAAACAGGTCCCATGTTATGAACATAGTGTGTGATTATGGATGGCGGCGGTGTGGCAACATCAGGGTGGGAATTGTGTCGGTGGGGTGAGTGCCCTTTTTTTTGCTTGAGCTCCTGCCCCCCAAAATGTCTGTGCACGGCTCTGCGTAATGGTGTTCTCCAACTCGGTGCTTCCTTCCAATCTTCCTGTTGTTTCTGTTTGTCAGGGCTGGGACATTGAGTTGGTCACAAAATATAAGTATCTGGGTGTTCACATTGATCAACAATTACGTTTTAAATATCACATTGAAAACTCAAGTCACTAAGCTCAAGCTGACGCTAGATTTCCTCTTCAGAAACGAGGCCTGTTTTCTCTTCTCGAGCCAAGAGATACCTGGCGTCTGCCACTTTTGTACCACTTTTAGATGATGGTGATCTTCTCTACATGAATGCCACTGCCCAATGTTTACGAGATATTGATACTATTCATCACTGTGCCTTAAAAATGTTTTACTGGTGGTACATTCTTAAGCACCATTGCGTTTTATATGAGCAAGCGGGGTGGCCGTCACTGTATGTGAGCAGGCGTTCCCACTGGATCCCTCACGGGTTTTATCTACAAGTCTCTGCTTGGCTTGCTTCCTCCTTACTTGTGCTCTTATCTGTCTTCTTATACATCTTATACATCAGTGTCTGCCACCAGTCAGTGCCAACCATAGGTGCCAAACACAGTCCATGGTGCCAACATAACACGTCGTAATACATCATGGGCGCAACATACAACGTATGCACCAGGGGGCAGTGTCTCGTTTAGAAACCATGTAGAAACTAGAGATGAAGAAGATACAGCGAGATGTGTCCTATGTCAGTGGATAAGACACGTGGATGAATATTAAGATACATCCATGAATACATACGATGTATAGAACCACGAACCTTAGTTATGACGGAACATTTGTATGAGGACATGAACAGCTAGCTCCCGAGATAACTTAATAAGTGCTCGTTCATGTTCTGTCATTGTGCATTCGCCGTTTGAAAGCGTTTGAAATGCGTGGGCCAGCGCTGGACATTTAGCCTACTGAAAATAAAATCACATACATTGTGTCCCCGATTGCTGACATATTGAAACAAAAAGTATTCCGCATATGAGTGATTGTTTGACTATCTAACTATGGCGGTGCGGTTGGTCTACAGGTCAGGATGGCCGAGCGGTCTAAGGCGCTGCGTTCAGGTCGCAGTCTCCTCTGGAGGCGTGGGTTCGAATCCCACTTCTGACATATCTTTTTTGTATAGTCGATATATTTTGCTGATATTACTTGGAAAAAAGTAATATAGTAATAGTAATAAGATTATGTTAGAATTTGAATAACACAATCTTTAAAGTAATATGAGCTAAATGTATTGTCAAATCAGCTTTTGGATGCAAAAACTTTACATTATTTAGAATTGTTCTTCTTTTTAATTAGAGCCAACTGCTGTTAATAACTCTTGATTTTTGCATTGTTTGGGGTTCTGTAAACTCTAGGTCCCTGTGTGGTAAACAGCGGAAGAATAGGCATGTATCAGTGTCCATTCTATCCATACTGTAACTATGGCAACACTTTGCCCCCCATTTATGAATCTGTTTGTTTAGGTTGTGTGTCGTGCAACCTGAGTGCAACCCATATTCCCTCCTCTTTCTCTCCCTAAGGCTCTTGTCACACACTATTCTCATTTGACATAGGCCTATTTTTATCTACATTTTTGGACTCGACTAATATTCCCCCACCACCACCACCACCACCACCTGTTTACTGGGTGGTGAACAGGTGGGACTCGATGTTACTGTAAGACTCAGGTAGGACTCCAGCACAAAGCCCCGAGGGCCATATGAGAGGCGGGGATAATGGAAAAAAAATAGCACTAGTTAAAGACGCATGCAGAGAGCACAGGATAGAGACACGCACACACAACTTTTAACGAGGCACCTGACACAGAGGTGCAGCTACTGACCTGGGCAGAGTTTTGTTGGGTTTTCGTTCTAAACTCTCGTCTCCCTGAATATAGGATACTTCTAGCGGACTTTGATCTCAACTGGAACCTGCCCACCTTCAACAACCAACCTACTAATTCAGATGTGATTTCGACATAGGCTGAAGTTCCTCTTTTCATGGTTTTAGCGTGAGTGTGCTGGACTGTAAGTTAACTGTCACCACTGTGACACCACTGTCACAACTATTGTACCACTGCATGGTGACCGGAAGCAGGATTTATTTATTTTTTATTGAGGGGTTGAGTTACTCTGAGGAGTGTTTCCCATCTACAACCACGACTATCTCCTTTTGTTGGAATTATTTGTACAAAGATACACACTTGCAGCCATGGCAGAGTTCCCATCTAAGGTGACCACGGAGACCAGTTCACCCCAGTCGGATGGTGGCCAGGGAAACAGTCTGAGAGGGCTGGCTGCTAGCGTCACCACACAGCTGGACACGTCCTTTATCAGAAGCATCGCTGGTATTCTCATGATGGTTGAAATAGTGAGTGGCTTCATCTCCAAAATGCTGCAGTGTGATCATGTATATGTAACTAACCTGCACCTTTCCTCTGCTCCATACAGCTCTGCATGCTGCGCTCTGTTTCATGTGGTACACCTCCAGGGTGTCAGTCATTTTCCTCCAGGGTGTCAGACATTTTCATTAGTTTGTTTTGTTCTGCTTCCTGCTCTCCTCACAGCTTAATACGGCAAAATGTTAAAAAAAATATATCTTCTACTGTTCAAGTAAAATGTAGAATGCGACAGGCTGAGGCAAAACATAGGGCATTTCTATTTTACAATCAAGTATGTTGTAAAACCTTCCACTGTGGGCCTTTATATGTCTTAAAGAAGCCAGATTTAAAGTTAAAAAACCAATACATCTTCAGTGCATATATACATCATGGGATTGATTTGATCACCTTGCTTATCTCCGATTTAAGCTTTGTTCTCTTCTGAATTACCCCACGCCTGCTCTGAGATCACATGAGTGGCTTAGCGACAGGTAGATCTTTGCCCCCTGGAGGCCCTCGCTATCTTCTCTCACACCCCTCTAAGGTATTCCATTACTCACACTCATAACACCGTAAAGGGAACGAGAGCCTGTCCCCATCTCCAAGACGGCCCTCATACAGAGAGCAAGACGTTGGATACAGAGAGATAGATGTAGGATATAGGGAGCTAGATGCAAGACATATACAGGTAGTTGTAGGCTACAGGGAGCTAGATGTAGGATACAGAGAGCTAGATGTAGGATACAGGGAGCTAGATGTAGGATACAGGGAGCTAGATGTAGGATACGTTTAGCTAGATGTAGGATAGAGAGTTACTGTAGATGTCTCCCAGCCACTATTGTTCAGACAATGTGGCTGACAATTATCAAAAGGATGGATACTTTTGATAATTATTAACAGCGACATACAACTTTATGCCACCGTTTTTCTGAGGAGAGAACTGAAGGTGTTCTCCCCCTAACAGGCGACTGGCCAAACACAAATTAATCTCAGAAGACGTTAACTTAAAGGGTAACAACCCCAAAACCTTTTTCAGTTGAAAACAGGCCTTGGGTCTCACGAAGTGTTGGTGAACATTTGTGTTCTTTTTGACAAAAATGAATAAAGTTGTTAAACAGGTGAAATCCTCTGTAAAATACAAGAAGTCTGCTACTTCCGGCCAAAAACGCTTTTCCAGAGTGGTGGTTTTCTATTGGCTGTGCACCGTAGCTCAAGAGAGTGTGACGTGGGTTTGACCACGCCCCTCGCACTGGCTCCTATGGAACCCAATGTGTCAGTTTTTTCTAAAACCTTTACAACTTTCACGACTGCTATGATCGCATGTTTTAAAACTCATAAGCAGAAATTATCCTGCTAAAACGGGGGTTTACTTACCCTTTAAATATCCACCCGTAACAATAGTCTGTAGTGTGGGCGTGTGTGTGTGCGCGTGTGCGTGCGTGTGTGCCCGTGAGGTGCACATAACACTGAAACATAATCTAGAAATAAATAATAGACCATCCATTTGTATTTGACTACAGAAAATGATAGCGACAGCCATTGCAGAGCTGGATGTTGTGTGTGTGTGTGTGTGCGTGTGGTGGGGGAGACCTTGTATTATTCTCTATTGACCATTGTGCTTCAACACCTCTGGCCACAACCCTCCACCCTTTCATCACACTAGGTATCAGGCCTGCTCCAGTGGACGCTGATAGCCAGCGTCTACTATTTGGCGTTGCCAGCGTACGGCTGGGTGATGTTTGTGGCCGTCACCCTGTGGCTCCTCACCAGCCTACTCTTCTGCCTGATCCTCTTCGGTATCCAACGTAAACTCCTCTTTGTGCCCTGGCCCCTGACGGTAGGCCCCCCCACATGTCGCGCGTCTCATGTCTCCTGTTTTGTGTCTTGTCTCCTGTTTTGTGTCCAATGTCTCATGTCTCCTGTTTTGTGTCTCGTGTCTTGTGTCTCCTGTTTTGTGTCTCGTGTCTCCTGTTTTGTGTCAATGTGTAAATATAGAGACTATTAGGAGGCGTGTGTTTGGGTATTGACAGCAAATTGTTCGATCCTTTCTCACAGGTGATGTTGTACAATGGTGTAGCCGCTATTCTGTGCCTGACGGCGTTCCTGGCCAATGCTGCGTCCGTCCACCAGTATACAATATTCACCGATATTTATGGACATTTTGGAGCCGCTGCAGTAAGGCAGATAACACCTGACACCCAACACACCGGACACCTACACACACACACACACTGCTAAACTCTACTAAACTGTCTCTCTCTCTGTCTCGCAAGTCAAATACACAAGCCTCTGTGCGGCTAATTTTACAATATCTGCTAATTTGCTAATATCACATCAAATGCCTAATGTTTGACTTTGAAAAGTAAGAATGGCCAGAGGGCAAAGGTTTGTGTAGCAAAGGTCTAATTAAGGAAGGTGTAACTCTGTAACTAAGGAAACACCTGGCAGTTGGTGGTGAGGCCATTTTAGCAAGATCATCCACGCATTCGACTGATTAGATCTGCAGTACTTCCGCTTCCTGTTAGGCTGTGTGTGCTAATTACAGTTTGCATAGAAGGTGGTGGCAGTTTCGCAAACTTAAGACATGAGCGAGAGAGTGGAAACAGCCATTGCAAAATTCAAAGGCCGTGTTTCAATCAACTCAAGCTTCTCACGCGAGAGAGAGAGAGAGAGAAATAACACGTTTTTGTTTTTTTATCCTTTCCAATGTACAGAGTTCACAGCCATTTACAACTGAGCACATGACATTAACTACAGAAGCACACACTGGTGAAAAACATACACCCTACAGCAGCCACCTATCAACCTTTTAAATGAGTAACTAGGTGTGACTGAAGCCAGTAAAAATGCAGTAGTTTGGATCACATGAATTCCTCAATGATTCCAAGATGGGCCGAGCTGCCAATGATGTCCTGAAAGGATAGGTTCTGTTATACAGTATCAATGATCTATTGTTATTCACCTGCTTGTGAATAGATGGCAAATGGCTTATTCAAAACATATTCATCTCATCTTTTTTATTCTTCAATGTAATACGTTGTCCCTGATACTCATGTCCTTCATTTTGCGCTCTCTCTCTCCCGCCTTTCTCTCAGTTCTTTGGGGTGGTGTCGACCGTAGCCTATGGCGCCAGCGCTTACTTCTCCTACCTGGACTGGAAGGGAGATGGGGGAAATGCTGCATCGGGCACTTTGCCCCAATAGAACCCAAGTGACCCCCCCCCACCTCTTTCCCTCAGATAACTTTTAAAATTAAAAACAACAAAAAACAACCAAGCCTAAAGCCTGACAGATATCTGGGGGAACCTTTGCTGGAGGGGTCAAGACCCGTCTCTGATACTCAGAGGGCTTAAGTCTTTTTTACAGAAATCCAAAAAATTCTAACAAATACACACAGCTCTATACATAAGAAAGCTATACACAAAAGCTATATAGTGCCTGGCATGCATTGAAATGCATCCCATTAAAACAAATGTAGATATACACTCCATGTTAAGGTGTAAACTATGCAACGGTTTGCAAATGGAAAGGCTCATTGAAGTGAGAACAAAGCATTCCTCTGCTGCAGTAATGTATACGTAATATACATGACATTTACTTTAGTCAGTGTTCCCGATTGACCCGTCACTGACCATCAATCACAATTTAAAATAATAATCCTAATAATAATCTGTACAGCAGTTAACAAAATGAACCTGTTTATTTTGTAGTACTGTACATTTTCTAAGTACTGTATTAAGTATTTCAAAACTTTTACATTTATATACTTGCTTATACTTGTATTTTTGTTTTGTTGCTGACTTGTTGAGCTGATTTGTGCCGTTCATTTAAATACAAATAAAATGTATGTTTTTACATAGTTATTTGAAAGACATCTTTATTTAAAATCACGTGTCATTAACAAATATTTACATTACAAATGAACAACATACATCTAACTATAAAACGACAACAAGCTCTAAGTTGATGAGCCATGTTTTCATCTTGAACAAAAGAAGTACATTTCAAACAATGCATGTAAATATCACATCAAACATTACATCCACAGGCACCACATTTGACACCTCACGTTTACTCACATTTCCCATGAGCATGGATTAGCATTCTGTGAGTTATAAAAACACTTTTGTTTTCAAACAACGCTTGTAACCAGTTGTCAGGGTGAAAATAGCCAAAAAATGAATTCATGTAGTGCCAGTAAAAAAGGGTCCACTGGGATCCGCTTGGCCACGTGTGTCACGATGTTCCAGTGGATCCAATATGTTTGTATCCTGTGCAACTCAAAGACGTGACCACCAGGCCCTGGCTCAGGTCCAGCCCTTTCCCCTCCTTTTCCTCCAAACACACACACACACACACAGGTTTCCATGTATCACCTCTTCTGATATCACATTCAAGTAGATTAACAAAACTCCAAAGGGAGGGAGAAGTAAAAGTAATGCTAGCAAAGATGCAATTACTAATATGTTCCCTAATGTTCATTTAAAAAGCAGTTTGTTGTATGCTTAGATTTATGTATCAAGATCACTACCAACAGAGAGGGTTCATGCTAAAATGGAACCATAAAACACTGCTTAAGCAGGTTATAGTATACAATATAGGCATTGTCAAAATCCTTCCCTATCCTGATATTTGGTTAATGTTCAATAGCATTGATCAATAGTCAGCCAGTCTTTGGGATCTCAGTGACCACTTACTGCTCGGTAATCTAGAAACATCTCCTTGAAGGCCATGAAGTCAGTGAAGCTGAGCAGCATATCAAAGATGTCCTTTGGCACCTCTTCTTTATGTTGCCTGGAGCGGTGTGGGAAGGTGGGACAGAGTCAGCACTGAGGACAACACTCACTACAAATACCCATTATACATCGGCCAGTGTGCCCCCTAGTGGCTTATTATGAAATGACACTCCTGGTTCCTGGTATTTTATACAGTCTATGCCTGGTCCTCATCCTGGCAGTGGGTGAGGTGTCATATCCCCACATTCACTATGTAAGGTGCCTTATAATATAAATGAAATGAATTGCAATATTATTATTATTATTATTATTATAATAATACAGCAGCACCAAAACGAGTATATAAAGATTAGATTTTCTGTCACACTGCATTCTTTTCAGCCCCGCCATGAAAATCCTAGTCTTCTCCAGAAAGAGGTCTCAATAGGAGCCAAGCCTTACATCAGCAGGTGTGTGAAGGCAGTCATGTTGAAGCCAGGGATCCTCTCCATCAGCTGCTGCTCCAGGTGCCTCTCCAGCAGGTCCACCTTGAAACACAATCCTCCCCCGTCACAGCGGGAACCACTCATCGCGTGGTCAACAAACAGTCATCCGAGTGGTAAAATAGTATCGCGTTGGCATGCAGACCTACAGATGACTCGTTTTCATCAAACATGGGCGTGGGCTCTGAGTAAGAGTCTGTGATGCCATGCGGTGCAGTGGCGATACGTACGTAGTCGTTGAAGATGGGCGTGTAGCTGAGCTTGTTCTCGTCCGAGTCATCAAACTCCATGTAGTGTTTGTCCATGAAGTTCTGCTGCAGCTGCTGGAACTCCCCCTCTGCGGAGAAGACAAGACAAGGAGACCCTGTTCAGATCTGCTATCTGGTGTCCAGTTACATAGACTGTAGTGGACAAGAGTGTAGAGCCCACCTGGCATCTACGGGCCACGCCGATGCCCTTTTAACGTGCCGTCACTATCAGAGATGCCATTGTGTCCATGAGTGTATCGCCTTCATGAAGTAGCAGCTGTTGTTTTACATTACTAAGCGCAGTTGACTGCTATTGACATCAGGTGGAAACGACATTTTTCAAGAAACCTGAAAACTGCATGGCTTTGGTAATCCATCATTACCAAATAATAAATACATTATTATCAGCTGGTAGCGTTTGCTAATACTACTAATTAATACTGACAGCTTGGATTGAAACTTGAGCTGTCAACTATTTTTAAGAATGAAAGAAGTGAACAACTGATGGCGTATTAATTTCCGAGGTGAGTGAATGAGTGACGTTGTTTCCGTCATGACACCGTGTTTACACAGTGATCCGTGTGTTAAGGGACGTGGTGAGGAACGCATGAACCCGTCACCCAACACAAGCAACGTGTTCATGAGCATCGCTCACCACCTCCATGAGGCATTCTGACTACTATTTAGCTGATGTGTGCCAATGCAATGATGTGACCGACAGGGTCACAGAGACTCCAGTAATCCCTTTGGGCCTTTGCAATTAAAACACAGTTTAATAGAACACTTGGGAGAAGGAAATCTGACCCATGATGATGTCCTCTATCCTCCCTATAACGCCGTCAAAGGCAGCGTCTGCAGCGGATGAACTGGAAGAAAAGGACAGACTCACTAACGTAAAGCATTGACTGTCTCTCTCACTCTCTCTCACACACACACACACACACACACAGTCCGACGGCCCTCATGTAATAATGAACACCGTGAGGCATACTTGGAAAGGGCGAAGTGTTCCTCGTCTACTGCAACCATCTCGACCATGTTCTCCCCGCACCCCGACACACCTGAGAGAGACGCAGTGGACAGCAGAGCCCGGTCAGAGACGTGGAGGAGAGGAAGACACTAGTAGGGTTCACTTGACACGTATAACGTGGTGACCTCTCTCCTTTAAATAGAAACGGTGGCGTTCATTCTAAAAACGCACATTCGTCATTGTATGTATTAGCATACGTGCTAACGTTAGCCGTGTTGACAGGCGTTACAGAAGCTCTACAATCGACCTTTGCCAGTACACAGATATTTTCGACCACAATTAACCGCATATATGCACGTAATAATAACACAATTCACTTACTTAGTTCTTTGATGTCCATTTTTCTTCAATGTGATTTGAAAAAACGCCGTGGACTGATTACGCACGCAATTCTGTTGCCAAGGAAACGAGGAAAGCATGTCCGTCCGTACTTCGCGTCCGGGCGAAGTACGGACAGACGACACGCAACGTGTAGCAGCAGATTTAAAACATTACATTTTATTTTTCGTTTGTTGGGATTGTATATTCTCATGTGGTGTATTTTATTATCAATAACAATAAATACATTTGTAAAAAAAATAATAAAATAACCAACTTATTTTTCTTTTTCCTTTTATAATACAGCATAATACAGTTTATAACATTGCATTACAAGTCATCAAGGGTCTATGTCATGATATGCCATTTTTTCATTTAAAATAAGGGCAATCCAGCAAACACCATACTTTGCAGAACAGAACTTACATTTATTACAAATATCACAATCCAGGGAACAACAATTCGTTAATAAATCACATCTTTGGGAACCCAGGGCCAAAAAAACCAATATAGATGTTTAAATACAACTCACAACATTTTCTTACAGTCTTCAATTCATATTTCCTGCCCCAGAGATGAATTGTATTTTTTTTCTTTCGTGTTCAAGGTGCTCTGGGATGTACAAAGTGCTCAAAGAGCAAACAATAACCATGTGTTTTTCATTCCAAGAAATGCATATAATAATTAGAAATCCCTCTAGTTGTTTGAATGGTTTTAGAAACCAATTCCATGCAATATGGTAAGATTGGGAACCATTAACAATTGTTTTAGCTAAATGATTTGATTAAAGAAAAATATTTCCATCTGTCAATTCAATAAAGCTTTTCACTTTTACAAAGTTATAATTTTTTCTTCAATCAATTGTGTTAATATAACATATCTGAAATTAAAACAAATAAGCAACAATCGATATTCAGTCAAACCAGAGGTCTTTCAAGTAAACAATGTAGGGAGAGACAGAGGGGGGGGGGGGGGGGAGAAAAAA
>OMKN01008562.1:2795-14945 GCA_900302345.1 Melanonus zugmayeri | reverse complement strand
AAAAAAGTCCCCCCCCCCCCCACACACACACACACACACACACACAGACTTCATCAAACTCGTGATACTCCATGTTCAGCATCTTTGTTTCTGCTCACACTTCGTCGCTGGGTTTGTCATTCACACATTCATGCTAAGATAATGTATTTGTTTTTACCGTTTCTTACCCTCTTTCAGAGATCAGAAATGGAATGAAGCTCAAATAGAGGTTCCACAAGTGTGTCAGTATTGGAACTGCTCCAGTACAATTAAGTAAAGGGCTTGCCTTTACTTGTGTGTATAATCAACAGCCCTTTGTCAGTTGTAGCACATACATACACAAACACCTCTGTATTGCAGCAGTGTGACAATGTGTAGTGGAAAAGATTTTGCTCCAAATATGAATGATGTAAATATTGCAGAAAAGCAGCCTAGGTGATTATTACAAAAAATACACTGCTGCAATTGGCATGGCACAACATGGAAAGTTAACATTGATTATAAATATATTATTGGATTATTATAATTTTGTTGGTTTTTGGATCGTTTTTTTCCTTCAGACTTCACAGTAGGCCTAAATATATTCATACATTGGTGACAGACACAAACACATCTTAGATGTGACCTCAGCTGTGGTTTGATATTCAAGTAATTGGTGTTCAATTTATGACATCACATTTGCATAATTATCATTCACTTTAATTACCTTAAAAATCACACATTTTCCCAGAGGTTGATACAATTATCCTATGTTCAGCTGTCATGCTGATTAACCGTGAATCATTTCTAAGCTATTTGGTGTGCCCGAGTGTGGAGAGTAACTCTCTAAGGCAAGTAACATTTGAGTCTGTTGTTAGTATGAACATACTGTAAGTAACATTTCAGTCTATTGTTAGTAAGAACATAAGTAACATTTCAGTCTGTTGTTAGTTAGAATCATGCTTTCTCCAGTTCTTTAGAAAGTGGTCTGTTGGTCTGTCACAGAGTGAACTGTCATCCTTCACATGTAGTCGAGCTCTTCACAGCAGATGAAACAGCCATGCAGTAAATCTATAAGTGACACAAGTAGCCCATACACTGTGATAAAGCATCCACTGCCTGCTCTCGTCTTCTCCTTCTTCATCTTCATCTTCTTCTTCTTCTTCTTGATGATGAGTTGTGATGAGAGTGGTGGGTTAAATGCAGAGATCACATTTCGTTGTATAGTACTTGCAGGCCTACTTGTGCAATGACAAATAAAGAATCTTCTTCTTCTTCTGGAAAATGACTCAGCCAGGAGTGCCGCCTTGCACATGGTCTGCTTGGGGGTACTTCTCCCACATGATGTAATACTATGGGCCAGTTATGTATAGCCCTGGCCCTCCTCCGGCAACACAGATTCAATCGATAGGCGACTTGCCTTTAAGCCAGTCAAGCCGTCGGCACTGGCATAGGGAAAACGCAGTTGACATGGATGGATGGATGCCATGATGGCAGTCAATTGCAGAGGAGAGAGAGAGAAAGGGAGAGAGAGGGAGAAATGCAGACCACATATCTGCAAATGCCATTGACACTTCAGTGTTGACAATCCCGAGTCATGTGACGACCCGTGAAGATGGCGCAGCTCATGCTATATTGCAGTTTTAGCTCATATTTTTTTTCTTGCACCACCACTCGGTCCACAGTCGGACCGGCGGAACCGAATCAAGTCTACTAATTAATTAATTAACGCGCGTTAGGATCCTCCGCGTCCGTCCGTAAGTCCGTCCGTCCGTCCGTCCCGATCGCGGCGCGGCTCGGTTATAATAATCTCATCGTTCACGTGTAGACTTCATTGCGGTGCAGATATTATAGAGGCTTGAGGAGCCGAAAGCTAAATTAAATAAATAATAAATGTCCATAAAAAAAAAAAAACCTTCTTCCCCCACTGATCCAATCGAAATGCGGCTGTAATATTAGCGTCGGGAGGATAGATCACGGTGTGTTCGGTAGGAGGTGGACACGGAGACCGCATCAGATCGGTACACGACGGACGGGACCAGACCCCGAGAAGAACCCGAAGGCGACGATGTTTTTCCCTTTTTTCCACACGTTAGGAGGAGAATCAGATTTGCGTCTCGATGAGGAGTAAAGGAGGAGACAGCATCGTTCGCAGAGCCTTTTCAGCCTCCGCTCAGGAGATCGACATAATGTGACTCGGTCCTGCTCGCTTGAAGGCACAATAACCAAATATGTGGATACCTACAGAAGAGGAGAAGATCGGCGTTGGTGAGTTAATAAGCTGTTATTGATTTTTGTCAAATTGTCAAATTCTTCGATTTCAGCGACTTTTTAAAAAAAGATATTCAACCGCTGGTACCTTTGGCATTTTCTAAATAGCCACCCATTAGGGGGATTGTTGTCATTGTTATCATATAGGCACGATTTTATGTGTGCACTTTGCATATTGTGGGCTATGGAAAACATATAGCCCACAGTTCCATTGGTTTACATACATGGTCAGTGTGACTGCATGGGGAAGAGAGAGAGAGAGAGAGAGAGAGAGAGAGAGAGAGAGAGAGAGAGAGAGAGAGAGAGAGAGAAATTGCGTGGGATGATTCAATCCATACACAGCCCTAGGATACTACCATCACGGATGTCTGCAGCTGCCGTTATGATACACACACACACACACACACACACACACACACACACACACACACACACACACACACACACACACATTTCGTATCAAAACAGTGCAACACTGTGGTCGGGATTAGTAAACATGCGTCAACGTTGGGCTTAATGTTAAGTTTTCTTTGAAGATCTTTTATCGCGAGAAAAGGACGATTCACGCTCGGACCACGAGGGGGCAGTGACGCCGCCCTCGTCCCTCCAACAGGTGTAGCTGCTGGAGTAAAAGCTGCATGTCGCCCTCCTGGTAGAAGCACCGAGCTGTAGACCCACAGAGGCCTGTACCGCTGCGACAGACACACACCAACGCGTTATTATCCTTATTTATGTATATCTTTTATTTTAATTTTTATTTGTATTTTTATTTGTATATATATATATATTTGTATTTTTTTTTAAAGCGGTTGAACTTTCACCCATGCACCGTTTTGAGTGTTGCGTCTTATCCCCACACCGACTACTACTACTGGGTTAAAACGCCAACATGATCCGAGTAATTGGATGGGTTGAATGAGTCATGTCCAGATGCTCATCACCCTATATATTATATTATATATTATATATTATATATTATATATTTTATGTTATATATTAAACATTATATATTATATATTATAGGCTGCTTGCGGTGTTGCCCGCTCGCTCTTGCAGTGCTTTTCATGATGGTGTGTACTGGTGTACAAGTTTGAACACACCGTGGGAATAATCTACAGAGACACGCATAGCGGAGGAATAGCAAAGAGACAGTGGACAGTGTTAGTGAGTGAGTGAGGAGGAGGAGGAGGAGGAGGAGGAGGAGGGAGCAACAGATCATCGCTACCTCCGCATCCATTCGGCAGAGTATAATAGCGCTCTCCGTGGTGCTGAAACACGGCTCAGATCTTAATGGGGAGACTTTCAGTTCGTCGAGACCATTTTATACAGTCTATGGTCGAGCCCCATGCGTAAATGGTTGTGATGCATCATTGTTTTGTCGTTCAACACACACACACACACACACACACACACACACACCTAAAAAACCTACAAAACATAATATTAATCCTAATTTCTCTCTTTAGACTTATCTTTTATTAGTTTACTCAACCTGACTAGGTTTACTACACTATCATTCTTCTTATTGATCATTTCATGAACTGGTCGTATTAAACTATCGGATGGCTAGTTTAAATAGTCAATTCTGAAATGACAGAGATTGATGTGGCTGAATATTTGTGATGTATTTATCCATTATTTCAACCCCTCATCTTAGAACCACACTCAAGGCTGAACAATAAGGGTGTAAACTCCCTACATGCATTTCAGTGATTCTTGGATATTGGATTATTTCTTGAAGACAGTGCATCCAAAGTTGAGGCCACTGTGAACTATTTTCCTCACGGTCGATAAAGCCTGCATAAATAGAGCATAAGTAAAACACATGCATTTGTGTGCATCTGTTATGAGAGAGAGCGAAAGAGAGCGAGAGAGAGAGAGGAGGGGGAGAGAGGGAAAGAGAGGGGAGAGACAGAGACAGAGACAGACAGAGACAGAGAGAGTCAATTGTCTATTGTCATTACATTGGTGCTGAAAATAGATTAAAGTTGGGGCCCTTATAGCCCCTTTACATCTACATTCCCACTAGAGGTGAATGGATATGGATATACAAGTAGGCAGCCGTAACACTGACTTGAAATCAGTTCTGGCAAAATGTACCCCAAGGTCTAGTAGAAGAGATTCTCCAGGTTGGCGAGAGCTCTGAGCAGCGTGCCAGTAAATGAGCAAAGGCTTTGGAGTTATAATGAACCACACGGCTCACTGACTCTCACCGGGTGAAGGTGTTGTGTAGTTCTCTACTGTGTCCAGTAGAGAACTACATCATGGCTACCTCTCCATGAACTAGGACCGCCGTGGACTACATGCTCAGTCGCATTGGATGAGTGGTATTTGAAGGATGTGCTAAATTCAGCTCAATACCATCAACAATACTACTACAGGTCAGGGCTAAGGAATAAATTATATAGTGCTTATATAGCATTATATAGTGCTTTTCAGACCTGTGGCCACTCAAAGCGCTTTTACAATTATTGCCTCACATTCACCCATTCATACACATTCATACACCGACGGCGGTGTCAACCATGCAAGGCAACAGCCAGCTGGTCGGGAGCGGTTAGGGTTAGGTGTCTTGCTCGGGGACACCTCGACACTTAGCTAGGAGGAGTCGGGTATCCAACCAGCAACCTTCTGGTTGCCAGAAAACCCGCTCTGCCTCCTAACCCACTGCCGCCCACTAATAAGAGGTGACAGGAAGCCAGTCCCAGATGATTTTAATGAAGCAGTTTGAAATAAAAACAAGTTCAGTACAATAAGGATGTGTAGTTACTATTCGGACTGCTGAGGTGCTCTGTCCTCTTCAACAAAGGCTTCTGTGGGATCTATTTAAAGTAAAACCTATTACTGTTATGTTCTCCCTCTCTTTAAATGAGTCAACAATGTTAAGGCGTTATGATACGGATGTCTTAAGATTGGTTGTGATTAAGACAGGATACAACGGATACAATATATATGAAGCATTTTGGAGGACAGAGAGATAGAGAGCGAGAGAGGGGTGCAAAGGAAACCAAGTGAAATGGGTCACCGTTAGACTGAAACTCTGAATGTCAAGCCTCTGACAACAAGCTAAATGCTGTGTGCTGCAGTGTGCCAAAATCACTATGACGAAAAACGACCAAGAAAATAACACCCTGGCAAACATAATTTCTAACTTGCGTGCGTGTATGTATGAATGCGTGTCTGTGTGTGTGTGTGTGTGTGCATGTAATGTATGTATAAATGCATGAGTGTGTGTATGTGTGTGTGTGTGTGTGTCTATGCTCCACAACCTCTCTTTACACAGACGAGTCTAAAGTCATGAAATATGTTGTTATGTAGATGTGGAAGGAATGCCGGTAACTACTTGAATACTTCATGTCCTTGCATCCCCGCCTTAGCGTTTGCTTATATTTGTTTGTTTAAAATAAAAAGCTGATAATAAGTTGATTGTTAATAGCTTATAGATGTAGATAAAGTAACGTTCTCAGAAGGCCTACTGGCATGTCTCACAATCCTCCAGGGTAATGCCAGTGAACCGACCCCCGCCTAGGTAGCGATGACCCGGCCTAGTGCCCCTTCCTCTCGTATCCTTGGTGTATAGGGTTGACACTCGGGTGCGTTTGGCTCATTGACACGAGGCGCTTCCTCGCTGCGTCTCTACGGACGGCGGTGCCCAAAAGACACCCCGAAGTTCATTCTGAAGCGAAGAAAGAATCATCGATCTTATTGAACGAGTTAAAACATCGACCGTTGATCCTCATACATGTCCCGATTCTCCAGGCATGCTGAGACGACATTGTTCATTCTGTCGCGCGGATGACGGGGATAGTTGTTGTGTTACATTAAGCTTTGAAATTCGCCGGCACCCTAAGCTTAATGCATGCTCGCACAAGGGAGCGAGGCATCCAAACAGCACGCAAGGTGCTAATATGTAATTACAGTCGCCGCCATCTGTTTGATGTCACCGGCTTCTCGTAAAACAAACACAACGTTTGTTTCGAATTTGACTTTCTTTTTTTTGTTGTTATAGTTTTGCAATTCAAATCAATGGGAGGACATTTAAGAAGCGGGGCTCCGTGCACAACAACGCACGCATTTCCCCGGCTGTTAAAAGGGCCTGTGATGCAAAGTGCAAAACAATGACACGGCGACTTTCCATGTTAATCCATACCGCCTGTCTCTCTCCCTGACCCATATGCTTGATTTGAACCATAATGCTCAGCAACAGCTTCTATAATCTCACCATTTAAAAATAAAAAAAATAGAATACAAAAATCCTAGATCCCTGTAGCAGTTACAGTTGGAGAAAGCCCCCCCTCCCAGTTTGTAGACTATCTGTTGCTATAGTTACCATAGCAAAGGAACTAAGCACTTGTTTCCCTCAAACGGGCTCCGAAGCTGAGCCCCAGCACCCCCCCTCCCCTTGCTCCTCCTCCTCCTCCTCCTCCTCTTCCTCCCCCTCATACGGGTCCCCTGGCTGGTTCAGTAGCATAATGACTCACATGGAGCTCTCCTTCAAGCTCTCCCCCTGCTTTTTTAAAAATGTTTTAATTTTTTTAATTGTCAATGGAGTCCTGTCATTATCAAACAAAACGTATCTTTACTCAGGCTTGCATGTATTAGCTCTCGCTCATCTTGTCCAAAGTTGGAACAGCAGGCTGCAGTTGCAGAGCCAGAGGCTAGGGGGTGGCTTTTATTTTGTGCTTTGTTGAGTTGTGCTTTGAGAGATTAACCATATACTTAGTGATTTCCGTGGATCTTTCCGTGTGTATACGCAAAGCCTCTGATTTCATGACGCTGCAAAAGCCGGCTCATGAAAGATGCACGCTAAGGTGGAGCGTTTAGTCAAACTACTTTACCAGTTGTATGCGATTTTTCTTTAGACCGTGCAATTAATTTGACATTGCACTAAAATCAGGGCTGCTTAAGAATTAATTGCTTACTGAAATGACTACCCACTTCAGGGTGGGAGATTGTTTACTGCTAAACCGTTTAAACAGTGCCTCCTGTGCTACACTGTGTTTAGATGTTTGCATCTAATGGCTTATTAAAAACACCCAGTTTACCGCCTTTCTGCAAGCCCTAAAACACATGGATGTTCACTGTGCATTATCACGGGTCCCAAGGCAGAAACCCAACACGAACAAGTCTCTCTCTCTCTCTCTCTCTCTCTCTCTCTAGAAAATGGCATTTAAATTTTATTTTCCCTGTCTTTTTTCTTTTTTTTGCACAGTAATCAGCAACTTCCGTTCGCCGGTATGTCAGGCCCTGGTGCTGGAGATCGGGGAAACCGTGCAGATCCTGGAGAAGAGTGAAGGTAAGAGCGCCGCAGTACTGGTTCTGTTTCTGAAGGCTGAGGTGGTTCTAGACAGAATGTACAGTGGTTGAGGATGTGGAAATATAATCTCCAAGGGCAAGGGCGAAAAAAAAAATCTGAAATATATATTGGTATGGTGCTCTCTTTGGCTCGGCATGAGGTTCCTGCCACTGCAGGAAACATCCTCAGTGAAGAGGAGAGAGGCCGAGTGATTTGAATAAATGGCGATCCCTACAATTATTTCTGTTTTTAAAAAGCTGCTGTGTGTTTCCTTTAGGTTGGTATCGAGGTTTTTCTACCAGGAAGCCTTCTGTCAAGGTAAATATGCGCATGTGTACAAATACATCTCTGTCTTAGTTGTTCATTGCATTCATGCATGTTTTATTTAGCTGCAGATAAAGACCGGAGACAAATTATTCAAAGCATATAAACCATGGCGCTTAGGAACCGTTTCAAGTTTGAACCTGCGTTTTTGCCCCTCCCACATTTTTCATTTCTCATCATATTTTCACGTTACCTTTCTGTGCACCAATTTCAAAGCCAAGTGTCTGGCCACCGAGTGCATTCCTCTTGCATTGTGTCACAGTCACACTCTGTCTCTGGCTAAGATTTGATAGCAACGTGTCACTCACTAGCACCACGCACACACACGCACACACACACACACACACACACACACGTGCATGCTGTGTGGCTGATCTGGAGCACGGCCAGTAAACAGTAGCACAATAGAGAGGAGCTCCCTGTAATACAGTACACTCTAACAATAAGCATGGGTTATGATATGATTATTGTTATAATATGGTTATTATATATATATAGAGTTAGAATATATACCAAGGTATGTGATTATTTTTGTCTCACTGTTATTCAATAGGCAGGGTTGTGTACATTGGCTGTAAGCTGTTATCTTGTCTTAGTGATGCTATTGTGATGCTCTTGGTCCTTTAAGACATTTTGACCTGTGTTCTGTAACACAAATTAGATTTGTGGAGGAAGAAAATTCACAACATAATTATCGTTTTTATGCTACTAACATGACCAGATAGTCACCAAATGACACGGGCCCCCGTGTTGTTCTGTGTTTTGTATGGAATGCATTAAAGCACAGGAAATAACATATACTTATATTTACCATTATTATCTCTCCACCTCACCCACCCACAGTATGGACATAAACAGTGGTCGTTTTTCAGCCAGCAGATGGTGCAAGCCTAGTGACTAGTTGTTTACAATGTTGTATAATATAATTACTGGTTGAGTAGTTACCAGAGTCCACATTATATACACACACACACACACACACACGCATGCACACAAGCACGCACGCAAGACACACACACACACACACACACACACACACACACAGACACACACAGACACACACAGACAGTTCCCTGTCTAAGCCCCTGAGCTGAACTACCTCATTCCCTATAGAGAGCCTGTTTGAGCCTCTTCTCTCATGCTGGTTCATTTTGATTAGATTAGATTAGATAAGATTACTTCACTGCTATTGGTCTCGCTTGGCAGGAAGTGCTGTTGTGCATTAAAGTACATTACATCCCATAACACGCGTGCATACATAGCCTACCGCTTGGAACATACCAATGACAAAAACAAAAACATAGCACAAGATCTGCCCACGGCATAGGCTTTGAAAACGTACTGTACATGGTCAGAGAACAGCATAAACGTTGAGTTGATCGAACACATATCGCGTGGCGCTGGGGTCCTACAAGACCAAAGGAACAGGAGCACGATCGCATCCGACTGAAAAGACCCAACACTAGCCGTACACGATATGTTATCTCAAACTCTGGGATGGGAAGATTGGGGAATGAAATAATCAAGGTAACAATTATCTACGGCTTTGAGAACTTTCAAATGAAGTGCTGCAATTACACAGTGCAGTACAGTGCAGTATATTTTTGGTCTCTAATATGGCTACAGATATATAATTTACTATGTGTTAGTGCACATGAACTAAATTACCTTGCCTAATACAGAAAAATACAGATAAAAAAGTTTCCAAAAAAATCACTTGTAGCTATATTAATACATACGGCAGGTATTGTTAAAGGTGCAGTGTGTAGGATGTAGTACCGTCTAGCGGTCAGGTTGACTTATTTGCCCACAATCCCAAAGAAGCGGCAAATATACACTAACCTCTGGTGTCTATATATGCTACACTTCCATCCACTCTCCATAAGCCTAGGTTTGTTTGCCTCCTCTGCCAGAGTTGCTTAACACAGATGTTTTAAACTCAACGCTGCACCAAAGACCAACCATTTGCAGATTGCTTTATGGATCCTTGTGAGCAGAAGAAACACATAATCATCATAATAATGCAGTTAATATTTGTCACTTGGTCTTGCAGTATTTCTTTTTTATTGTATTTTTCAATAACTATTTGTTAGATTTTATAATGTGTGCGCTTCATTTAGTCTTATTTGGTTGTGCACTACATTACAGCCAACTGAAATGATTGATTGAGAGAGTTATTTCTAGCCTTGCCCCCTGGTTACGAATTGTACTTCAAGATTGCATATTTAGCCATAGGTCACACATCTCACAATTCCCTAAGTCATGATTCTCATGAATACAGCCGTGCTTTTCCCAGAAACAGCATACTATGCTACTATGCTCTACTATGAAAAAGGTTATCACCAGCAGGCAATCTCTATTTTTAACTCTTAGCCTCTTTTGAACTGAAAGGGCAGAAGTCGACATGTTGTTGTGTGCGGCACATTTAAGGGAACACAAAGCTAAATCTGTCCGCAAATAGAGAGGTGGGTGTCTCTCCGCGCTTTCGCCTCTTAAACGGCTCTCTCCAGCTTTTTACAGTAGCAACCAGCAAAATACCTCCATTTTGTTATGTCGTCTGCCACCCTCACACTAACTCACCCACGCACTTTTTGTGTGTGTGTGTGTGTGTGTGTGCATGTGTTTGTGTGTGTGTGCATGTGTGTATGTCTCAAGAGAGAAAATCAGCTGTGCTTGCTGCGGCCAATTCATCACATCTGGCAGATTAGAATAAAGAAGACGAAGTGCACGTCTGGCAGTTGGCACCATTCAGTTTGTAATGTCCTTCCCTACTAAGTCAAGCCACAATTAGGGCCATTAGATGTCGCGTCCTGTATTTCTGTGTTCTGTGTTGTGTGCAAGTTGTTGGGCTCTGTAGAAAACACAACGGCCTTCGGCACTAGTGAAGGAAACTGAAGTCTGAAGGCGGTCGGATCTTTGTGTGAAAATAATATAGAGAGGAAACATTAAACACAGGGTGGATCAAACTGTAGCTAATGCTACAAATACTCATAGAGAATAATGTGTTTCTCTGTTGTTGGTGGGAAAAGCACCCTAAATTGTGTCCTAAATTCTGACCTCCTTACAGCATTGTTTAACTTAACTTGTAACTTTGTCTTTCCACAGGGTATTTTCCCAACGGGTTATGTTCACTTAAAGAAATCCACAGTGACCAACAGAGGGTAAGTCTCATGCTTTTACTAATACAATGTTTCCAAGGTTTTTATTAACACTTTGTTAGCATTATTATTCCTTCAAAGCGCATTCATTTTAGTATAATGTCACACATTATACTAATGTGTGACATTATACAGTCGTCATTTTCGTTTTGTTTTGTAATCTTTTCATCACCTCTTCAGGGCTATGAGAGAGATAGGATAGTGTAGTGGTTAGGATGTTCCCAATTGAAAGGTTCTGCCTCTCTGAAAAAGTCCCTAAAATCAGGACTGAATACTGATTGATTCATCTATAAAGGTTTGAGAATTAAGTCACGATGCAACTCAGAAAGGCTAAAGCAATTTTTCTTTTTTGAAATCATTAGAGAAGCAAAAAGGACCAGTAAAATACTATGGAAAAGCATTGACAAATGAACTGGAAACTGTCCTGGAATTGGGTCAGAACCTTACGCCTACTCACCTCCCCCAAGGTTCAGTTTATGACAGACCTGCTTTAACTCTGACCTACAAATGAGGCAAAGGTCAACAAAATCCAACAAAAACATGAAGAAAATATAACCTCCCCTATAACTCAAATAATACAAAGTCTTTTAATGAGAGCACTTTTCCTAGTGCCCTGAAACCGGCTATACTAACCCCTGAACACAAATCTGGAGATAAACAGGAGGAGGGCAGTCTCCTGTCTCACTCTAAATGTTGGAAAGACTGTAACTATGTAATTTACCAATAGAAACAAACTTAGAGACTGTCCTGACATCTGCATAAATGGACAAAAAATTATATTAATTTAAATACTCGGGTGTCACTCTTAATCCAACTCTTAACTTCAAAAAGCATATTAAAAAACTGGGTAACATACTGAACTTTAACCTTGCAAATTGTAGACATATAAGAAACTCCCTTACAGTTATATACATTATATACATTCCTAATAAATGCAATGATTCTTTCACATCTTTCGTACTGCATGATGAGTTGGTCTCAGGCAGGAAAAACAGCCTTAAGAAAAAACACATGACAATATCACCACTGTCATACACTAAATATAATATATTACATTTTGAAAATGTGATTGTGCACTCAAATTCATAATGCTGGTCCTCCCCCCTTGAGGAACTTTATTACACTAGCCACTAGGTCAACCAC
>OMKN01008517.1:1191-11322 GCA_900302345.1 Melanonus zugmayeri | reverse complement strand
ACATTGGACTCTTCCATGATCTTACTGCCCATGATCTTACTTATGAATCCTTATAAATAAGGATTGAAAAGGGGGTGGGGGACAACAAACAACAAAACCAAGTAAGTTATGAGCCACTAGGTAATGTGCTAGTTTGCTAACTAATCTTAGGCTAAAGATAGGCTAATGTTGTAGGCCAATGCCTGCCAGACAACATTAAAGGTTAAACACTAAACGCTTGCTAGTCATCTGGTGCCTGAATTTTGTGTTTTCCTTTACATAAATAAAGATATTTCCATCATAAATTGATGCAGAAAAGGCACAAATTGAAATTCACCAGAATGCAGGAAATGTAGTGTTTGACGGTCAACATTTCCTGGGAGAGGAAACCTGAATTGATTGATTGATTTTTTATGTTATGTTTATTTGTATATTGTTTTATATTGTTTTATGTTAGACATATAATCACAAAGCATAGAATCACAGCAACTGACCTACACTCACACAACTGACATTACATAACAGCAACTGATACTAACATAACAGCAACTGACATCAACATCAGCAACTAAAATCTGGGGGGCATCACAGTCCCATTATATTATTCAGCTACTTTCCACAGTTAATGTCAGGCAATACTACTTCATGTTGTGTATCTAGTTGAGCTCTGATTCTGCCCCAAAGATGCTCATCTAACCCCTGAATTGGTGCTCGCTCACACTTTCTATGTTGCGTAGGTCCATGAAGTCCCATGAACTAGCCATGTGTGGGTTCAACTTAAAGTGTGTTATATTATAGCAGGAAATGTCACAATAACGTCCAGTGTACCTACAGGACCGATCGAGAGAGACTGGTAATCCAGACTTTATGGTCTCCCACTATTGAATGATACGATTTGTATATATAATTGTATGAATAAAACATGTTGACACTTTGAAGTCTCTCACATTATATATAATTGTATGAATAAAACATGTCACATTATTTGACAAATGATTTGTACTTGGAAGCCGTGACAAGTGTATGCAGGCAGTCATACTTTCCATTTGTTTCATTTTTCTAAATGCCTGTAGAATTGTATGAATAAAACATGTTGAACTTGAAAGCGTTCACATGACTGGATTTTCTAAGAAATTCTGTAATTTCCAGTAAATCTCTTAGATAACGCATCATTTCCATGGAAATATCTAACAACTAATATAGCCTATAAACCACATGCAGGTAGCCCATCATTAGGAAATTGTTACGGTTCTGTCACGGCTTTGTCACAGATAATAACTAAACCAAAAAGCTTGCAGGCATGGGTATCCAAGAAACAACGAAGAACATGAAATAACAAAACAGAGGACAACACACGACAAACACACACCTAACGTTAGACAATGATCCGACAAAGAACTAAAGACGTGAACTTGACTATATAACAGAGTCTGATGAGGGTTAGGGTTAGGGTTAGGAACAGAGGTGCAGGTGGGAGATCAACAGGAAACACAGGTGAGGGGAATGAAATGATCGCAGAAAAGTCAGAGGGCATCTGTTGGACTGGTGGGGAATGACAACAACAACAACAACAACAACAACACAGGGAAACACACTAACACAAACACAGGAGCGTGGCCATGACAGAAATACCGGAATGATGCTGGAAAGACCCATGTAATTTACGCAAAAAATAAGTTATGTGTCATTTTGAAGAATTTTCCCCAAATTCTCAATCGTTTCCAGTTAATTATCGTATAGGTACTGCATAACGTCCATGGAAAGAACAGGAATGATGCTGGAAACGTCCATGTAATTTCCAATGCTTTTTTGTAATTGTTATTAATGGGAACCAAGCGTTTTGTTCGCTGCTTATGCGTTGCTGAGCACCTCGCTTTTTTCTGCCGTGAGCTCCTCGTGTTTTTTTTTCAAATTGAGGTGGAAAGGAAAGAGGAAGCTAGGCCACAGACAGCCCCACTGAGGGAAAGGCCCCAGATGTCTGCCTGTAGACCACACACACACACACACAAACATTTTTTCATGCATTTAAGCCACCGAATGACTAATAATTGTTTTTGTTACCTCAATAAAAAAGAATGCAGTAATTAAATCTAAATTAGATTTTTACATTTAGACTTTTTAGACTAGACTACATTATTGTATTCTCATCCTTACATATAAACTAGTAGGTTTAAAGGTGTCATACCGCTGTATTAGATGTAGGCAGCAGGTTCTGTGTCTGGTGGTCCTTCTTTCAGTATCTTCAGTGGTTTTCCATGACCACATTTAAATTCTTCATCAAATATTTGCAGAATCAAATGAAGCCAGGAGTACTATAGTCTTGAAAAACAGCCTTTGGTGTAGAAACACGGAGGGCTTGGACTACACCACCCGATTTGTTCCCAGGTTTTGGGGCTATAAAGAGCTTAGCTTTGCTGTCAAAGTGTATTTTAAAGTTAATCTCTTTAGCCTTACCACGTTGTTTCCATATCCATGGTGCTGTAAACCTTCTTGTGTAGGTAATAGGTGTTATGGTCACTCCATCAAACTACAGATATTGTTAGCTTCAGGCATATGAAGCTATGACCATTGGTTTGTAAACCATGCAGTTTGTAAACCATTAGTTGTTCTTGAAGATGATGCTGATAAGAAGTTACCTTCTGGCATATCCAAATATACAAAAGCGACATTTCTAGGTTAGTCCGCTATGCATGTAAGCAAATGTGTTTGCTTAACATTTATCATTTTATGAATAATATATATTACTAGTTATTTTTCCCAATATAATTAACTTATATAAAGGATCACAAGCGTGCCCAAGAAAAATGTGGCACATCTAATCATATCCCAAATGATCAAATCACGTTCCTCTAATGTTTGTCTGCACTTGTTACCGGTTTGACTTGGAAATATATCAAGTAAGATTCCCCTTGATGTTGTCTTTCTGGGTTGGGATTGGTAATGCCTGTCCTAAACGACATGTGATGGTATTATTTAGGTAGTATTGTCTCTCTTAACACGTATTTTTTTAATATGCTTCTTTTTGTCAGTACATATCATGGTGTAATGGAGGGGTGTCGGTCAAACGAATCTACCTGGAGAGTCAGTGGAGCGCTGTTGGCAGATGGGTCAGATCTGTGTCACTCTGAATATGTTTCTGTGTTAAACAGTCCAAACCTGTGACACCTAATGGCATTGATGGGCATGAAGGTTTGTTGTATTTCTCAACCTTTTCAGCTATAGATCTGAGTCACCTAGCGGCCATGTTGGTTAGTTGGGTGGGTTGATGAAAAAGTATTTCTTTTAGGACACAGCAAAGTATTTGGTTTAATTAGAACATGATCAAGGGAAGACACCGGCAGCAATCTATACAAAGCATCTTCAGAGAGACAATGGGTGTACATGATTCTTATAGGGAAACGTTCACATTGTGGGCAGCAACAACAAAGGAAACAAAAGGTGAGGGGAGAGGTATCTACACAATAAAGAAGTCAGGAGATTGGCATGGCCTCAGTATCAGACTTCGTAGCTACAGCAGCGATGTGAACGCTAACTAACGTAACACCTTTCAATTAGAGAGAGGAAGGGAGCTCTCTTTAAAGGTGCAGAGACTTTATGCAAAGGCTTGTTTAATGAACTATATGTATAGAAGCTTATATGTTTTATGTGGTGTGCAGTTCATATTTTCCACGACAGTGAATCATTGGAAACCATGACAACTCAATGTTTAGTTATGCATTCCATTTCCCCATTCCATGTCCATTGAGTTGTCATGGTTTCCCCATCCACCTAACCAATATGTCCGCTAGGTAAATAAGGGCTATTGGTCTCCCAGCACTCTCAATATTATGTATGTATATATGGTGATTGTTGCTGAAATAGAAGTACACCATAGCTTCTTCCATTTTTACTGCCTAGGCTAGGACACTAAATAATGATGCTATATGTTAATAGTATAATATTAGTTAGAGATACTTGAGCACTGTCGTAGACCATAGTGTGTGTATGTGTGTCAGGCTTGAAAGGTCTGAATAAAACACATCAGAACAGAATCAGTTGCTGCATAACAAGTCACAAAGGAAAAGTAAACTCTCTTTATTGACAAGTTCAAATGGAGCTATTTACAGTTCTACCAGAACAGAGAAGCGCCTTGCTGTGCCACAGCTACAACGAACAAAATACACACAGGTTTGTACACAGTACTGTAGCCAGCTAGGACAAACCAGAGTGGCCTCTATCAACACAACATGGGCTTTATTACCGGCAGAGCAACATATGCATATGATATGACGCTGTACCTATTGTTCGGATCATTTCCCCCGACACATTCCACATCTCGGGACCACTGGGTGGGATATTTAGTAGGTACCTCCGTTTAAGAAAATATAAGTCACAACATACAAAATGCATGTATTATGGTCACAGTTAGTGACCATTTACGAGTAAGCTTAAAGCTTATGATGCTTCCTAGTACCCACTTCATGAAACAGTTTTTCTCATGGGCGTAATTGTTTGCTAAATAAATTGGACTCTGAAAGAAACCGCCGGAAACGGAAAAATATGCATTGCCAATTTTTTAGATTTGCTTCATTTATTTTGGAGCACAGGAAACTTGCTAATGGTGTGTCTTATATTTACATTTCCATATTGAAATGAAGTGTGTTGATTTGGATCAGTGGCTGTGTTTTGTGGTCTAAGAGAAGGAGGCCGTTAAACCTCGTTCTGTTGGGTCAGCTCTTCAGACACGCTGTTGTAGTTGGTGGCACGGGTGCTCATGCCCAGGTACTGCTTCAGGAACTCACTGAAGCGCTTCTGGTTGTTCCACTTGCGCGCCGACTTGCGCACGCCGATGAAACCGCCATACCTCTTCTGGTAGGACCTTCCCGGCGAGACCAGCTTTCGGTAGCCATGCCGGCCTTTCAGGAAGCCACCGAAACGCTTGGAGACACTGAGCCCTGCCTCAGGCTGCTCTCTGGCATCCTCCTCCTCCCCTAAAGAGTTGTGGGTGACATCGGTGGTGCTCAGCTGGTTCAGTCCCAGCGCCTGAGATGCGTCGTTGAACCCCTGTAAGCTCAAGGAGGACAGGTGGCCTTCCTCAGCCTTGAGCCTGGTGGCCCGGCGCTCCTCCCTCTCTTCCTCCTCCTCTTCCTCCTCTTCCACTGGGGGCAGCAGGGCTTCTACCTCCTCCTGGGCTCTCTTTATTATCTCGCCCCCTATGGACAGGGAGGAGAATGGCAAGAGGGCGATGGCCTGGCGACAGCTGTCCCAAGTTGTGGATGCAGATATTCTGCTTTCACACTCAATCAAACACATCTGGAGAGAGAGAGGGAGACAGAGAGAGAGGGAGACAGAGAGAGAGGGAGACAGAGAGAGAGGGAGACAGAGAGAGAGAGAGAGAGAGAGACACACACACAGACAGATCAAAGATCAGAGATCAGATTCATACATTTGTCATTTAGGTTTCTGGCTTTCTGGAACTCCCAGAAGGCAGTGGGGCGGAGAGGAGGAATGTTGAGATCGGAGACAGTGGCTGTGTCCCGAATAGCTAAACGTTTATACAAAAACACTGCCTCCAAAGGATACTGCCTCACTAGACAGCAAGGTTACATTCAGGACACAGCCAGTCACATCTATCCTCAGGAATCAACTAGTCGACGTTAATGACAACTCAAAGGTCACAGGGGTAATTATTTAGTGACAGATAGAGAGTGATGGGTAAAGATTGAGAAAGGAGGAGGGAGAGAGAGATTGAAAAACAGAGAGGAAGAGAGAGGAAAACTGTTGTCTTCTTATTTTATAGTGTCAGTTCGTTTTTCTTTCATTTCTTTCTTTAGTTTATTTTCAGTTTATTGTGACTCACCATGCTGTTAAAGTGTGTATGTTCAGTTAGTTGTGACTTGCCATGGTGTTAAAGTGTGTATTTTCAATTAGTTGTGATTCACCATGGTGTTAAAGTGTGTATTTTCAATTAGTTGTGACTCACCATGGTGTTAAAGTGATGTTCATTGTCCAGTAAGTGTCTACAGGAGAGGCAGTCTCCTCTGCAGTCACAGTGTCCCGGGACAATCAGGCAGACCAGCAGTACAACCACCAGTGTCTTCATGGTTCCACTGTGGGCCACAAGACACAAGAGAGAGGAAGGTGGTCAATATAATACACACACTTCATTTTGACTTTATCAAGTAATAAAATACACTGGAGCAAAATATCATCTGGTAAAAGGAATTGTGAATTTAGCCATTTATTTGCACGATAGATTGACTGTAATTTGTATTAATAGTTAATGTCCATGAATATCTACTCATAATAACCTACATTTCAATGATATGTTTCTCTGCAGGCTCTAGGGATTCACATGTTCCTGTCTTCATCACTCTACATAACACCATCTACTGCAAGATGTCTTTCTCACAGTAGACGTCAGGTTGGAATAACATGAAGCCATGCTTTTCTGACGTGTGTTTTCAAGCAATGTTGGACAAACGTCAAAGCGGCTGTGAACTCTGCAACCTCTGCATTGGGATTATGATGTCACCAGGTGACTGGTTTCATCTCATTAAAACCACACTGGAGTTTGTTTAATTGGTGCTCAGGTGAAGGCCTCTGGCATCAGCCACCATCACACTGTTCAGAGGCACGTGCAAATACACAGAGGATCACCATGCTCAACATACACACACACACACACACACACATATATACACATACATACAAATTCTGTATCAGCGCACTACAGTTGAAACACACATGGTACCAACATGTTGCCTCTTTGTAACAAATACAAACAAACACTCTAACACACTATATATATCTCTCTCTTCCCCCTCTCTCTGTCACACACACACGCACACACGCACACACGCACACACGCACACACACACACATAGGAATGAGGTTTAAAGAGACTTAAAGTTAATTGCTTTTTAATGTAACTCTAGATTTATAAAGTACTGCACTGTAGAATCACGACTGCATAACACATTACATAAACACAATCAATAAAGACATAATAGTATTAATATGTTTCAGTCGATTAGAAATAAAGTCACATGCTCATTCCCACATCCACATTATAGACTCATTCAAGCAACAGAGCTGGTGCTAACAGTAGACATCAGGGCTCCCGGCTAACTTTTTTATATGGATTATTATCATTATATTATCATTATTATTATTACTCAACATGCCATTGTTCTATGAACAAGAAGTTTCTGTTAAAAGATAATTTATGTCTCCTAATTTATGTCACCACCGACTGACAAAGGAAATCAATTTACGCTGTGTAGAAAGACCTAGAAATACAAAAGCTGTGCTGGACCGACAGGCAGACAGACAGGCAGGCAGGCAGATGGACTGACTGCTTGTAAGACAGATGGACAGACAGATGCAACAACTGCTCGAGACAGACACGTCAACAGACAAATGGACTGACTTCTCGTAAGACAGACAGGCAGACAGGTCGACAGACAGATAGATGGACTGACTGCGTGTAATACAGACAGGTAGATCAACTGACTTCTTGTAAGACGGATAGACAGGTCGACAGACAGACCACCAGAATGTCCGTCTTCATTCCCAGTGAAGCACTGTGGGGTGCAGGCGTGTGATTTGTCTTTCCCTGCATTCATTAGACTTTGATGTGTCTGGAGGGGGGGACGTTTCCCGCCACATCTCTGCAGGGACTCACCGACCCGTTTTCTGTGTTTAATTAAGTGATGAAGTGCTAAATAAAGTGGTTAATGAAGTCATTATAGTAGAGCTCTGATGTGTTGACGCAGAGCAGACAGCAGTGACACTCATGCTGGGTTGTTATGAACACAATCTGCTGCTCTCACATCTCCTACAGAGACCAGAATCTGCTGCTCTCACATCTCCTACAGAGACCAGAATCTGCTCTCACATCTCCTACAGAGACCAGAATCTGCTGCTCTCACATCTCCTACAGAGACCAGAATCTGCTGCTCTCACATTTCATACACAGATGTATTCACATGCTGCCTGCCTCTGTTTTAGATGAGTTTACATTTATATTTATATTGTATAAATACAAAAATAAGATTGACCACCCAACAACCCCAAACAAATATGAACTAAGAAAAATAATAGAATACTGTAAAAGAGCATAGATTGCAGCCAAGCAATATGTATGTATAGACATACTGTATGTACCTGCCCCTTGGCATCCTGGCCACCACATTTTTCAACTACTCTTGAAAAACTGTGAACCGGAGTCAAAATTCCTCACATGTGTAAAAGCATGTTTGGCCAATAAACCTGATTCTGATTCTGATGTATGTATAGATATAAACAAGGCACACGTGCAACAGAGTAACATGTTGATGCTTGATCAGATCCCAGTGTCCACCGGCAGAAGACTGGTTCCCAAGCTGTAACACAGTGTGTACACAGTGTACCCAATACAAAAAAAGGGAACAAACAAGGAAAAAACCCTCAAATCCTCTAAGAGGGTTCATTTACATTTTTTAATCGGGCTGCACAAGACACACGGTTTGCTCTCCCTGGAAGCTTCCCTATCTGCTCTTCAGAAATCCTCAGTGTTATCTCTCCTTCCCTGCATTAGAAAAATAAATGACTGTGGACCTGCCCAGCGACTTAACACCGGATTATCCACGCATGGCAGGGCCTCTGACGGCATGCATCCGTCAAAGCCTCTTCTTTGACTTTTGAAGAGCCCACAACTGCAGATTACAATATAATTCTAATGTACAAATCATACATTTACATTTTGTATTGCCAGTTTAATCCTAATTGTAGTGTTCTAATTCGTGACTACATGCACAATACAAGTACTTTGGAGAATTTTTTTTCTCACCACAGACACAGATTATAGACCACACTAGAGCCACAATTAGAGCCACAGAAATATTTTCTGTAAAATATTTGATATTTGATTTTTATGTACCATACTTGACTTGCAATACATAAGATTAGTTTAGTGCAGCCATCCCTTCAACCTCAGCTGCCATCATTAACCAAGCCCCTGTCTGTAGCCAACGTTAGCAAAGCAATTTGACTCGGCCCGCAGGCGGGCCGTTTCAAACGTAATGAATATTCAACGGGTCTGTTCATGCTATACATCATTTGAAAGCTGCAAGTCTCCCGAGTCGAACGCAAGCAGCTGATCTGACATGACAGACACACAACGAGAGCAAGCACAGGCTTTGTGCGAAGTGACAAAGGCTGTTTGTTTTGAGTGCACTCAAAACAAACCCGAGAGAAGATCTGCTCTTCCTACCTTGTAATGTAATCTGGGAGTCGATCATCATCATCGATCAAGATAATCTATCCAGTTCAAGGCAAGGGTCCAACCAACAAAACTAGCCGCTGCATTTAGTCCCACAAACACGCTAACTTGATTGAAATGTTTAGTATCTCCGTAAACTGCAGAGTCTTAGGAACAAAACAAGCCCACCCCCGAGCCTCTAGGATCCATATTGGCTGAATAGTGAGTCAGTCAAGACAACCAGCGCTTCATTCGCTGGCAACAGCGAATGAAGCACTGTTGTTCGCAAACGTCATACACATCGAGCCAATGGCACATGATTATACTACTGACTGACCAGTCTTACAGCCAATGAAATTCCGATTTCAACGATATGTAGATGTCCTGGGAGGGACTAAGCCCCGTGAGCTCCAAGCATAAACATAGCTACCGGGCCTTCATTGCGCATAGCGCAATTTAACACTTTTGACTTTTATTGTCAAGTTGTGCATTCATGCTCATTTCAAAGTTCAAGTTTGAAGTAAATAAAACTTTTTACAATGACGTTATTTTGACTCTGTTCTTCTACCTAAATTGTTACTATTGTTAGGCTACTTCCATCAGATTATGAAATCCTTCATCCTCCACGGTGTCCAGTGGCTTCATATCTTTAGTAATCATCTTTGCAGCCATGGCTAGATGGGAGGTCGTTGAGCCTGTTAAATGTAGCAGACTAGTTGCGAGTACTTTAAATGGAGGGGACAGAGGCTACCGGAAATGCCCGCGCTTCTTTACATTATAAAAATGATTAAAATTGCATTACTTAAAAAAATAAAATAAAAGTATTTTTCATTAATAATATTTGTTATTAATAATAATAATAAATAGAATAACGATATTCCGACATGCCATGCTCATATCGATATCGACCAATATCGATATCATATCGA
>OMKN01008504.1:1645-13192 GCA_900302345.1 Melanonus zugmayeri | reverse complement strand
GAATATACATTCATTATTATTACACCACGTATAACGCAGTGATGTGATGCAATAAAACATCAACAGCATGCGAGCCTCTATCATATAAAGCACTACATGATATAAATATAAAGATCATATAAAACACTACATTATATAAAGATAATAAAAAACATAAATATAATATAAAACTAAATTATATAAATATATAAAACACTACATTATATAAAGATAATATAAAACACTACATTAAATAAATATAATATAAAACATTAAATTAATATAAATGTCATATAAAACACATGATATAAATATAATATAAAACGCTACATGAATATGAATCTAATATAAAACACTACATTATCCTCTATAATAACGGTAGGTCTATAATATAACACTATTATATAATAACACAGTAGGCCTACACATGATGAACCTTGTGTTGCTATGGCCACGACCCCGTCGTAACGCACACGTAGAATCAGCCATTGTTGTTGTTGTTGGTGCGTTATATTCTTATTCATCATTTATATTCTTATTCATAATTGGTGCCGTTATGAAACGCTTTGTGTCACGTCTAGCTCTTAGCTCCTCACTTAGCCTCCGTGTTATTACATTAAATGAATCTATTCTTACCACATTAGTCCTACTCTTATTATTTTTTGATCATTTGTCACGGATGGATAAAATGATGAGGTCCCTGGATGATAAGTGTTAAAAAAGAAGGTTGTAGCCGTCCACACGCACACACACACACACACACACACACTCTCTCTCTCTCTCTCTCTCTCTCTCTCTCTCACACACACACACACACACACACACACACACACCGAGGTCCCACATCCTGGTACTTTCCCAGCGTTGTCAAGGAGCTCCAGAGAGAGAAAGGCTCGTAGCTGAAGTAGCCTCGGCTCAGCGTCCTGCAGATCCCGGACCCCCCGGAGCGTCCCGGGAGAAAGTTCCGTGTAAACTACAAAGGTAAACGCGCATGTTTTCCGCGTCTCGTGGGCCTCCCGCCCGTCCGCCGTCAGACGGACAGGCGTCTGGTGGACATGAGAGGAGCAGGAGGAGGAGGAGGAGGAGGAGGAGGAGGAGATGTTGTCCATTGTGAGCCGCTGCGAGGAGACACACGGCTCTAACGATACCGCATGAATGTACCCGGTGGTCGCGTCGTTGTGTTTATGCGTGACGTTTGGTTTGTTTAGTGATCAAGGGATCAAGGGATCCAGTGTGTAGAGAATAAGGGCTCTAGTGGAGGAGGAGGACGGGGTTAAAGGGACAGCGCGGCTCCGCTTCCTTCCTGGTTCCTGCGACCAGGAACACGTCTTTGAAATGGCGTTTTGGAAATAGCGTGCACGTTTAATCACATGCACGTTTAATCACGTGCACGTTTAATCACATGCACGCTCTCACACTTAAAGATCCTCGGATCCGAACCCTCCGTCACAGCGTTGCCTGAGCGTTCACAGCCTATTGGTTCACCCGCTGCATTGTGAGTTGAATAAAACGCATAGAGTGCTGATTCAATCACTCATCAAGGTGTGTGTGTGTGTGTGTGTGTGTGTGTGTTTATTAATGAAGCATATTAGGCGGTGGTATATAATTAAAATCTAGTAATGATATTTACCACTATATTAGGCATAGTTAATTGAATGAGGACACTATAAGTAGTGTCAAAGTGTGTAAACTGATCACCATCATGGACCAGCGCAACTCAACCCCCCTTTGCTCTCTCCCCTCAGGACCCCCCATGTGGACGATGAGAGATGTCAGCTGCAGAAACATCACAGAGATGGTACTGGCGTATGATATGTAGCTTAGAGGCTCTCGCCCTTGGAGGGATGATTTCGAACTGACCAACAGCAGAATAATGAACTGAATAACAGGACGCTGGTGGGCAGTAGTTGAGCGGGAACGACGTGGGAGCTATCGGAGCCGGTCTGGTCTAAGCACCCCGGCCATGAAGGGTAAAGGCGGGAGCGCCGGTTTAACCGCCCAGCGCTACCGTCCGGCGTCTGACTTTGACAACGACACCCTCGCCCAGAAGAGAGAATACTGGAGGAACAAGAAACGTGAGCAGAGGGCTCGGCTGGCGGAGAGGAGAAGGTCACGACCCAAGCAGGACGCCAGGGGGGGGAAGCAACAGGCCGGCGACGTCTGTGCATCACAGACGTCCGGCTGCAAGGACGACACTCTTTCACCGGTGCAGAAGAAGCAGAATTCAGGCAACGTGGTCAACGTGTCTCTGGCCTCGCTGAGGGAGAAAAGAGCGGTTCAGGGCGCAAGAGATTCAAGTCAAAGCCAAAAAGAGAGATGGTTTCAAACGATGAAACTCAACCAAGTTTTGCCACAGTTTTCTGCATCAGGTCACGCCGCAGACAGAACCGGTGAATTTGAGAACGATTCAGTGAAATGCCAATCTACAGGAGGCACTGTAGGTGGTTATATTACCTCACCTCAATCCAGATCCAGTGGACCTACGTTGGACATCAGTGCCCCCACAGTGCCTCCAAGCAGAGTAACATTGCACCCATCAGGGACAGCAGCAGCTTGCCAACTACAATCCAAAACGTCCACACAAGGCAGCTCCTCTAAAGCAACAGCCCATCCGGGTGCACACAGGCCGGGTGTGTCATTACCTAAAGCACAACACAAGGCGCACGTCGTATGCATCGAACCCAAACCTTTAAACGTCGATATTACCACGGGCCTGAACATCGTGTCGTCAACTCACCCGGTTCCTCTCAAGGCCGGGAGGAGCGGAGCGGCGAGCGTGGCGGCGGCGGCAGCGTGTCAGGTCGGAATCAAAAAGAGTGCCTTGGTTACCGGCAAGAGAGCCAAAAGTGTTGATAAAACACGGGTGACCCCAGCGTCGGAGGAAGAACGAGCAGCCAAGCGCAGAGAGCAGTGGCGGATAAAGAAGCGTGAACAGAGAGCAAAGCTGGCAGCGAGGTCGGCTAAGAGCAGAGAGCGAACACAATGCACAGAAACCATGGTACAAAGGCCGCTAGCACAGAAGACGGGACTACTGCACCGCGGGGGTCTCAAATATCTCCCTTCTCGCGTTAACAGCCCCAAGGCTCTGGATTCACCTGCTGGCCGGCTACTGAAGAACGCCCACGTCATGGTTGGTTCGTCTTCTATGCCTCGACATGCCGGCACAACTGTAAAGAAAGAGGAGATAAAAAGTGAACAATCAGGTGCAGCCATGTTGGACACAGTTGAACCTCATCAGAACCAGAACACGGTCTTTATTCAAGTAGAACATCCACAGGTCACCAAGAAAACACAGACCGCGTTTGCGCCTAATGTCGCTGTAAAAAAGGAAAAAAGGATCGAACACACCAGGAAGTTTTCCAACTACATGTATTTTTCTAACGTTAGTCGGGGCATCGCCCGATGCCGGACACCGAGACAAAGATTCATTGAAACCCAAAAGTGTTTTTCAAATCAAAGGAACATCAGAGTCAAGTTCCCAACTCTCGCCACAATCTACAATTCACGAAATGTTCCCAAAGTCAATCCTAACGAGTCCCCGGAGCAGACGGCTTCCAGACGGAGGGAGTACTGGCGCATCAAGAAGCGAGAACAACGCGCCAAGCAGTCCCTGGAGGTGAAGAACCGCCTGAAGGAGAAGGACTCTCTGATGAGAAGAGTCAAACGTTATCAGAAGATCCTGGAGGAGATGAGGAGGGCCAGGGCCCAGACCCTCGCCCTGGAGGTGACCCAGCCCATGCTCACCCACGCCTCGGAGACCATCGGAGGGTTCATCAAAGAGGACGGGACGGTGACCATTAACATTCCCCAAGTTTCCACGGATACCGCGGCGGCCGAACAGACGTCTTGTTTGCTTTCTAACAATGATATGGTCGCACACTCGCAAAATCAGCCACACGTCGAGGCTTTAGGTCACCACAGAAACGTCGCGCTAGGAGACTTGGGAAGGCTGAGCCAGCGTCCACCTCCGCCGCTACGTCCGGCTCAAGTACGAGTTTCTTTGCCACAAGACGGTCAGTCCGCAAACAAGCCTCCACGCTTGCTGTCCATCAGGCCTAGGACACAGTTTCAAAGAGCAGCTATCGCTAACTCAAACAGATTAGTGGTCCACAACCCCGCTCAGATCACGCTCACGCATCCTCCGTTTCCTCTGGACGCCGGTTCGGAAGTGTCAGCGACGGGGGTCAGCGTCGGCGGTTGCGTCATGAAGATGGCGGTCTCTTCGTTGTTAGCGGCGCCGTGTGAGGATCCAGAGTTGACGGAGGAACAAAGGATGGCCAAGAAGAGAGAGTATTGGAGGGTGAAGAAGAGGGAGCAGAGAGCCGCTCGTGCCGCTAAGCTAAAGCAGGGCTTATTGCTGGCGAGGGGCAGCGCGGCCATGCAACGGAGGAAGACCCACAAGCTCGCACCCATCCAGCGAGTGGCGATGACCAATACGACTCAAAGCGGGAATGTGGGCAAACAGAAAGACATCCTACCCTCCCCTAACGTTAATGTGCCTAATCCTCAGCAGACGAAACAGATAAAAGTAGAGAGAGAACCAGCACCAGCAGCTGACCTAAATATTCCACCTGAACAAGCCATCTGTCCGATCAAACTGCCTCCCTCGCCGTTGCCTCCGCTTGCCTTGCCTCAGCCTCAGCCTCAGCCGGAGCCAGACCCGACCCTGAGCGCCGAAACCCAGGCGACCACTCTCCTCGCCGTGGCCTCCATGAAGAAGCTCCTGGAGGAATCCCTCAGCACGGTGACGGACTGTCAGCCCACCAATATTAAAACAGAGCAGCCTCCTTGTAAAACTGAAATAGAAGATTATGTCTCAGAAGATCACTTGGATCAGGAGATGAAATCAAACATCCCGATGATCTCCTTAGGAGAAGAAGACAAGCTGCCGTTAGCGGCCAACCTAACGCTACAGATCAAAAGCTGGCAGGCGGACCCCGATGACTTGGTGCACGCCTGTTCGCAAGACCCTTACCTGGAGGCCTCGTCCCAGACCGGAAAATCCCCCCCTCCTCTGTCTTCTACCACACAGGACCTCCGGTGCACCTCTGTGGAAGGCGCGGGGTGTCCGACGCCGACGTTGTCTCCGCTACGTCGGGCCAAGAGGCTGTGCACCAAAAAGTCAGGCAACCACCATCAGCACTGCTGTTCCCCAGAGCCTCCCAAGCTGCACCACTCGCCCTCCCAACAGCAGGCGCAGCTGCAAAAAGGGCATCCGGCGCCGCAGCCTCCACGGTGCCTACCGCAGTCTCAGCCATCTGCACTCCAACAACAATGCAAAAGATCCTTCATAGTGGAGTCTGTGGGCGTGGAGGGCAGTATGAGCGGGATGAGCAGCCTGCAGAAGAAGAGAGAGTACTGGAAACTGATGAAGAGACAGCAAAGAGCCCGCTCAAAAGCCAGGCAAAAGGGGAGTCTCAGTCACAGACAGAACAGCAGGCTGTTGTCCCCAAACACCGTCCAGGTATGTTAGCGTCCAAATCATACAAAACATGAAACACAATGTTCACAATATAGATGTAGGTCTGCTTCAATTCAAAATGTTAATGAATTAGGTTACATGCTTCTTACGAAAGGTATGACATCAGACTTAATTAAAGACTTAAATATTCTGTAATGTTCTGAATGCACAGTTCCTTGAATTGTAAAGGATCACCAAGATTTAGTTTTAAAAAAGTGTTTTTTGTATTTCAGACTCTGAATCTCCTCTCTATCAACAACACCCAGTCCGGCAAGTTCAGTCCCCTGAACAAACGCGCCCTGCAGCCCAAGGCTCCTGCTACTCTCACCGCCATGCACAGCATCCCTACACTCCTGGTGGTCAGTCCCACGGCCTCCAACGTGGGCCGGTCCCCTGACATGCTCCAGGTCAAACCGCCCGTCTGTAGTTTCACCTCTTCGCCCAGTAGGGGCCAGAACGAGATCAACGCCCAGCCCTCGGGCACGTCATGTGACCCCGACGTATCGGCGTCTTCCAGGACTGCGGACGGCGGAGTCGACGATCCGATGTGCGACGTCAGGGTGTTGGACGGCAAGCTGCGTTTGTTGGAGAATCAACCGGAAGTGATGCAAGGCTTCTCCGTCGATGGGTCCAGAGTGAGGAAATGGACGATGCAAAAGAATATAAACGCTGCGCCAGCTCTTGCTACTCTTACACCCCCAGACAATCCACTGTCCAGCATCAACCTTTTACCCATTGAACCCCTCATTCCAACCCCAGGTTGCAAGGCATCTAACAGCAGTCCTATAAAACCCACTTATGCTCAGTCCCCAAAGCCAAAATCTGCACAGGCCTCACCAACTAAACTGTTGCCCATAAGCACCCTGGCCCCCCCGAAGCCCATCCCGGGAGAGTCCCAAGAAGAGTTTCTGAGGAGGAAGAGGGAGTACTGGAGGGTTAAAAAGAAGGAGCAGAGAGCGAGAAAGGCCATTCGAGACAGGGAGCTCTCCCAAAGGAGAGCACCTGGCAACTGGAAGCCCATTCGGCCCGCCAAGGACCAAGACCAGGCCCAGTGCACGGAGAAACAGGTACAGGCCTGAAGTCTATCGCACGTAAAATAGTCGTTCCTCATGATAAACCATCGGCTAATCTTGTCTTCTATACATTCCTGTAGGATCCAGGACATTGGGTCACTGCCTGTGAGGAATCTGAACATCGAATGAGGCAAGAAACCTGATTTGCTATCTCTACGTTTGTAGAAATACAACCTAAAAATGCCTTAATAGTTTGACATGGTTTGTTTTATTCCACAGCTCTACCTCAGATGCTGAAATGGGCTATTATTCATACTCCAGCTACACTGCTCCCATAGAAGGTGAATGAACCACCAACAAAACGGATTCCAATGTAGTTTTTTTAGACGTGAAATTAATCGTACGCCATGGTCTCTTTCAGACGATGACCGGGACGCCTGCTTTGTGGACGGCGGCGTCCTCTTCGCCGACGGCGACCACGGCGAAGAGGACGGCTCCGTCTCGGACGGCGCATGGCGAAACCGCTACCTCATGGACCACGACCCGCTGAACCAGCTGCTGGTGTGCATGGTCTGCGGGGACCTGCTCTACTCGCACAGCCTGGACGGCGTGAGGGCCCACATCGAGGAGGCCCACCCGGACACCCTGAACCTGGAGCCCCCGGAGTGCCGACGCATCCTGGACGCCTGGGACGAACAGGTGTCCCAGCGGGAGCGCTTCTTCACCAGCCAGCTCCAACATCACGGTGCCCCTCTGGCAGGTAAAGGCTTCACATCAGGGGTCTAATGGGTTTGAAGGTCTGTGTGGGCCGAGAAGGTTAGACCAATGCGTCTTTATGTTTAAGTATTAGTATAACATAAACTTGGCAAAACTATTCGAGTACATCTCAGGCTGAAACTAACTAGTTGTGGGGCACGCAACGTCAGAGTTGAACATCTTACTATTAAATGATATATTATTATACGTGTAAGGAACTGCATATTGTACTTCTTATGCAATCTACAAACCTAGTTCACTGCATATTTCTTTTGCAGAAGCGAATGGGACCTAAATTGGAAAACCTCAAAGGGACAAGAAAAAAAAGTTACACAGCAGAAATGACCACCATGTTCCCTGTTGTCTACCGTTATGTTTCTGTGACTGGGATGCCTTTACTGAGGGTCTACTTGTAATTGAATGCTGTACAGGGAACACGCCTACAAGTTGTTTTTTTTACCTAATTTCTAACAGACACACACAGAGCACAAGTCTTAAACCGTTGTAATAGTTATTATTTGGAAAGAGTTGCGGACTGTTTTCTATGTTATTACTGCACAAATAAACGGTTTGCATTCACTTGATACAGTATACTCTTAATTAAATTATGCATGTCATTTTATAGCTGCTTAATGCATCAGTGTCCTTACACCGCTGATATCAGCTCTTTTTCAATTTGTATCCAACTTTCTTAAACAAGTCTAGAAATTGTTAGAATTTTCCATCCGCTCCACTACGTGATGTTGGAGACTTCTGTCCTGTAAACACGACACGAGAGACCTTTTAGTTCCAATCAAGTTATATGTAAGTAATATGCCAAATCGTTTACTTGTACAAACTGGGTTTCTTACAATCCATCTTTCAATGGAAACGTAACCTTATTTATTTATTGCAAGCGTGGTCATACAGCTTGTTTCTTACTGATCATGGATTACTGGTATGCGTAGCTAGTTTTGTGTTGGTTCTCATTTGTGAATATTCCACATTTTCTTGCATGTGCTGTAAATGGATGCAGTGGAATTGGCTGCAATTGGTTTCAATTTGGACAAATTCACTGGCTCTATGCTAATGTTCTCTGTTCCATTGAGTCTTAACTCGTCATTTTATATTTGAATAAAACAAGAGGAAAAAACCTGCACGACAAGTTGGGTATCTGTAACAAATCAAGCCATTTGAGAATGTAATTTTGAAGCTAACTTGTATGTTGTTAAAAAAGGAATGCTTTTTTCTGAACAAATAAATCTTTTATACCTTTGGGGGTTGTTCTGTGATTCAATCGCACCGCCCTGAACCATTCAATTGCTCTGTTCGGATCGGAAAGAGTCATTCAATTCTTCACCGGATCAGAAATATATCAAATATGCAAATATCATTTATAGAAATATACTGCATCATTTATGATTCAGTATAACAACATATACTCATGTGGGAACCATTTTATTTTGCCATTCATTGCTTAAATGCTGGACTTCCTCTGTTCTGTCTCTAATGTGAGCGGACCAACAAACCAGCCGCACGTCTTCTCTTCCATTCGTTCATTCATTCATTCATTCGTTCATTTATTCGTTCTTCACGTAGACGTCCAGCCGTTCACTGCTTCACTCCCCGGCTACGCTGCGGCTCCTCTTCTAGAGTAATGTCCATTTCCTGTCTGGCCGGGGGAGCCCGTTCTTCTTCTCTTGGGACCCGTGGTTCTGTGTCCGGATGTGGGTGTGGTCGGTGTGCGTCCTGGAGCGCGCGAGGGCCCGCGTCCAGGCGGAACAGCGTGGGGACCCGGCCCAGGACGGCGTTGGTCTCCTGGAGGCCTGAGATCCACTGGTTCAGAGTGGCCTGGTCTCCCTGGTCCGTCATGCACATGGCGAACACCGGGCCCTCGTCCACTAGAGACAAGAGCACAAACAAGCTTTATTGTTTGTTACAGCTACAATGACATGTAACTACACATGGAGATAGATGGGAATCTAATGTAAAGATAAATAGAATATGCACACGTGTGTGTAGACGTTGGTAACACTTTATGTTGCAGTGTCCTTGTTACACGGTGCTACATGTAATAACAGCCTGTAACACCGTGTGCTAACCTAGGGTGTAGTAACCTGTTCCCAACCCCTATGTAGGTCCATCATGTTATTACATATTAAGTACATGCTGTTACATGTTGTTGCATTGCTTAATACACAGTACTTGTGTACTTGCACTAACAGGACACTGTTAGTGCCGCTAGTTGGTTTGAAACTACAGACCAGGCGGTAGGTTGAGCAGCACTAGAGCTTGAGTTGTTCAGCATCATTGCTGTTGTTTTATTGAACTGTGCATTCATTGTTTCATTCAAATGTATTTTTTATTTTTTATTATCAAGTCTTACGGTCGTCCACATCGAAGTCATCGCCCAGGTCGCCCATGTCCCGGTCCAAGTCCAGACTGAGCTGTAGGGGGTAGTAGAGAGACCGCTCCGGGTCGTAGGGCTCCTCCACCTGGTGGGCGCCCGCAGAAATACACAACATGGAGACCGGTCATTACATTACACTTAGTCATTTAGCAGAGCCTCCATCCAACAGGACTTAAGTGGGGCTCAAAGACAACATGACAAACAACACAAGTTTAACCCTGCGTGGGACAGATTCCCTCAGAGAGACGTCCTATGTACATGTGTTGCAACTACTTCTAGCTGTAGTTTCAAGGTTTATATACAACAACAGTTATATTGGTAATATAAAATATAAGATGATAATACAAGTGTAATATGATTTGTGTTTGACTTGTCCTGGTCTTGACCAATGATTCTGACCTCATCATGATTCAACATTCAGACTATTCTAGCCCAGGAAAATATCCACCTATCAATGATTATTCCACCGTTTCTTAACAAATACAAAATACAACACAAACATCATCTGAGCTCAGTGAGTGACGTCACCTTCTCTCCGGGGGGCAGCGGGTCGGCCCGGAGGACGTAGTAATACACGCAGGTGGTCCTCAGCCACAGGGGGAAGGGTCCCTCCACAAACACCGGTCTGCTGGGGTCGTGTTTGGCCAGCAGCTCCATCTGCTCTGGACTCTGGGTACCTGTAGGGTTCATTTATTAGATGGTTTAGTCCAAGTCTATGGCCCAGTTCCAGGAAATAGTTGGATTGATTAACTCACTCCTTTTGACTGTCAATAATGTTAACATTATCTTTTGCATCTATAGTTCATTATTACTGTGATTATAGCCGTGCATACTGTTTGCATCTCTTTTTTATTCCACTACTGTCCTGTACTTGTGAGATCTGTATATCTATATACAATATTAGTAGTAGCAATGTTAACCGTGACAGGACGTAAGGCCATAGCTTACATCACACTATTGTTTGAGATGTATTTCATGAGGCTTGGCTCACAGATTCATGCAGAGTTTAACGTCTTAATGTGTTGTTGTGGTGAAGGCAGCACATTACAGATCATTCATGAGTACGATAGTCACGTACTCTGGACACTGAAAACAAAAGATTGAAAAAGGCATCCGTTCCTACCCACGATATGTGGAAATGTGATCTCTTCTCCAGTCTCTGTGACGTCTGTGCTTGGCGTCTGGGAGAGGAGACAACGTTCATGACTCCATGTCGCTTGCCATGCATTTCATTGGCAGCTATTTTAAACATCTTATAGATACAATGATGCTGGTGAATGAGAATAATGGTTCACAATCATAATTGCGTTATGATTTAAATATGGACCTTAAGAAATAATGTAAAGCCTGTTCGTTTCGGTCTAGTAAATCATTTCCTACGTGACCCTACCTGGAACACGGTGACCTTGGCGTCCAGGTCGTTTGCGATGCGCATCAGGCTGAAGCGCGCCAGGTCCACCGGGTCGTCGGGCAGCAGGCGGGGGACCGGGAAGGGGTTGACGTTTTTGAACTTGGGGAACCAGTACATCAAGCGCTGGTACTTCCTCAAGGGGTGGCTCTTCTCCCCGAAGATCTGCACCAGGAGGACTTTGGTCTCCATGTTGGGCAGAATACCTGAAGACAGAGACCAACAAACATGATTTAAACTAAGTTTACGGTCAAAAGCAGAGATGGTGGCCCTGCGCTTGTGATTACCACAGGGCGAGACGATCCACATCATATCCACATGTTCCTCCATCAGATGGATTCAACACTGTGATGGAGCCATGATGTAGTTTCTGCTGGGTCTTGGCTCCATCACAGTACATATGCACTACATCTATATTTATATATACACAGTGTTTCCCACAGGATTTTTGGAGACTATGGTGGGGGGGTCCACGACCTCTAGGGCAGGCGCGCATAACTCCGCTCGCGATTGCGATTGTTGACAGGGGGGGGGGGGGCTA
>OMKN01008354.1:1420-8920 GCA_900302345.1 Melanonus zugmayeri | reverse complement strand
TCTGCTTTCTCCCTACCTCATCACATCCAGTCAGTCTATTGATCCGAGAGGCTAATGACATTGGCAACCTTGGCAGGGCTTTATCGCTAGTCCTTGAGGAAGTAGAATACGGCGATCATTCACCATGAAGGGGTGCGTTGATCTATGATACGTACAGGAAAAGCAAAGTTGCCGAAGGAAGTAGGAGTAAGGCATGTTGCTCAAGGAGGCCTATAGTAGTACAGGTCGACCGTGGACATTGAGGTTCGAACGCAGACCCTTTCAACTGGGAGCCAAATCAAGCCTATAACCACTAAACCACGCTGTCCTCATGTTCAATCACTTCCTACGATGTCATTCCAACTTTTTGAAGCAGCCTCACCAGGCCTGAGTCAGGCTAATTAGACTGAGGCTGGGTGAGGCTACCTGTGGTTCATTGGGGAATCAAGGCAGACAGGATAAACCAGCTATCAACCACAACCACGAGAAAGAGAGAGAGCACAACCATGAAAGCATGTAACACCTGCTCTGCCTTTAAAGGTGCTATTGATAACATTAATAACATTGATAACATTCAGCCACTAGATGTCACACTCCCCCTCCCCCCTTCCAGTCCATTCCAGTGGTTGTCAGTTTGTTGCACAACCTGCATATTTCATGGTGAGTGGAGTGACACTCAACATACATTAGCTATACTTTTGTCGCTGAGCACTTGGGATTGGTGCTTACCATCAAACTCAGCCATTTATCAACTAATCTTTAAAAACATCAATGAGTTCATCAATGTGAGGAGAGAGATTTCCTGCAGGGCAGTGGACGGCCAGGTGTTAAAGTATAATAGACTGAAGCACTGGAAAGATCACACCACTGCCCTTCGATAAGCACAGTGTGCAAATTACTACCTGGCTTTCGGTGGGTTCTCCAAATAAGATGAAAATAAAATATATTTAGATTAATATTTTAGAATTGTTGCGTAAAAGCACAATTTTAACACATTTTCAGATTGATTTAAGGATCGTAGTATGATGACTAGACCATTTAAGTGTCTAAGGTGGGGGCGTACCTTTCAAATGATTATTCTCTATGCTATTCTAATGTATTTATTCTATATGTATTCTAGATTACATTTCAACAGCACATCATTGTAAGAGTAGCACATTGCACTGGAATGAAGTGTTTGAATCAACTAACAATTTCATAGGATGTTAGCGACACCCCCCCCAACTTTCTTTCACAGGAACTCAGGTTTCTTTCTGGAGAGCACAGCCTGGCTGCCCCATTTGAACCCTAGATACGCATCACGCAGAGTGTGAGACTGTACATTTTTCCCACCAAAAAGGGTGTTAATAAGCAGTGGCTGATATGTTCAGTCGGGACAATCAATGATGCAATTAATCTGGGAGAGGAATGACTTGTTCCTATTGACTATTTGCTACTTAATTGTTTAGCAGATGCTTTTATCCCAAGACTTATAGTGAATTTAGATACAAGTCATTAAAGGGGAACTTTGCCGCTTTTCAACCGGCTTTGTATACTTTTGTCCGCCAGATGACGTGTTTCCTGTCATCGTACCCACCATTTTACCCCAACTCCGTCATCAACTCTGTCAAATGATGGAGTTGGGGTACGATTTTGTATCGGCGCTGAGCTGCGCCCCAGAGCCAGAGAGCATCAGCAACAGTGCAGGCGTTTTTCACACTATATCCCTAATGCGGATAGATAGAGATATGGTTGAAAAGCAGCAAATTTGTCCTTTAAGGAGCAGGTATAGGGAGTTAGGCATCTTGCTTAAGGTAGACTGTGGTCATAGGGGATCTAACCCAGTGTCTTTCGGGCTGGGAGTCAAACACTATCCTGCACCTGTTTCTCTATATTCTAGCAGATCTGCCACATGTTGCCTTTATGGAATTAGGATAACATACATTACATTACATGGATGATAATAGACTGGCATGTGAATGTTGGCAGTCTATGGTTGAACTTTGTTATCATACTTTCACTTTCAGTTTGTAATGTTGGCAGCTACTAAACAGGATGGTCTGTTCAGGGGAATACTTTTTACAACAGTCTCTAGGAGTAGCGATTATTCACTTTTTATTATGTGTTGCCTATAGGACATATACATAAGAGTTGCATGGAAAATCTAACCTCTATCATAATCTCTTAACTGGGATGTTGGTCAATTGACACACTTCCTTAGGCATCTCATTTATCTTTTTCGGTACACATCTATAGTCTGCAGTAAATATGTCCACAACAACAAAAGGCAACTACAGCTATCTGGCCCAGGTGCCGTGCTAAGTATTTATTCCCCTCCAGAAAGAAACTGCACAGTATTTTCCTCTGGCTCTGCAGAATCAGTGCCAAGTACCAATTAATTTGGAAAATTGGAAATGTAAATTCCTCTTGGTCTCAGTGAAGCCCCGATGCATCTTTAACTAACTGGTGGATTGGTTTCCAGCCAGTCTTCATCGAGTGTGTTAGAAAAAAAAAGAATAAACAGCTCAGGGTGAGGTCTGCACTAGATGCCATTAGTAAAACAGCACTTTGCAGCCAACACAATAAAATGGGCAAAATAAAGAGACAAATATGTATTGAGATCTTATTTGAGCTGTATTTATTAGTTTTCCATAATTCTTTGTTTCTGTTGTAGATATTTCTTGGTCTAGTCTTCTCAAACAGCAGTTGGAAAAGCAAGGCCCACCTCTGCATACATAGGTGGCCTATGTATGTTATGGAATGGCATAGGTGGTGGTTTTCACATTTTGTGACTTTTGTACTACATCAATACAATTACATTACATGTCACTGTATAATTGCACATTCAACACTTTATAAGGTTTTTTGCAAAGCCATTGTCATGGCTTTGGTTTGCATTTTAGGTCAGCTAACTTGTATTTTTGATACAGATGTTTATTTTATTATTTTGTACTTACTTTATTATTATTATTATTATTATTATTATAACTAAATGAATGAAGTAATAAAGTACCTATCTAATCTAATCTATCTAATACATGTTTATGTTTGCATGCTTCTCCTCCTGAGTTAACATCTTCTCATCCAATTCTCTTCTTCTCTTCTCTCTGTCTGACTGTGTGTGTGTGTGTGTTTTGTCTTAAATAGGACAATCTATTCTTCTCGGGCACATTTCTGGATAACCTGCTGAATACCGACAAGGCCACCAGAGACCCGGACCACCAAGAGAATCCAATACGTTCTATAAATAATACACTATAAATATTAGTGGTTGTGCTTTAGCGAGAAGATTAATGTCATATATCCTGTTTAATCCAGTTGTGCTTAGAAAAAGAGTCTGATGTATGTGATTACAGTAAATGAAACAGATAGTCTGGCCTGATTCACAACCACTGCAATCAGGACTAATGAGAGACAACCGTAAGCAACTGTTGTCGTTTCCATGTTGGTGATCGTTGGGGTTGAGTTATTCCCCCCGGGGACAATAAAGTATTTCTGATTTCTGATAATAAAACAAAAAAAAGTTGTACTCTGGGGATTACTTTATGTGTACGGATAGACCGAATCGTGGCCAGTCTTTTTACCATACATATATATATATATATATATAAACACAGCTTGTGCTTGATGAGGCACCATTTCAACAGCAGTGTGTAAGTGCAGTTTATATCCCCCTGCTGGATTGTTGCCCTTCTTCCCCTATAGCTCCTCTCCCCACGTCAGTGAGTTCAATGAAATCATAGTGGCGCCTGATGAAGCTATGGGCGAGGCACTTGTTTGACTGCAACAGTGTGTGTACCAACACTCCAGCAGTGTGTTGGTACAGGGACGGTCCCCGTGTTTGAATGCGGATGTACTACAAAATAATTGTCCTCAGCCAGTAAAGTGTATATTTTATAATGTGCTAGGTCAACTCCCTCCGACAGAAGGCGTTCTGGCAGCAGCCCATGAAGCAGTTGCTGATGAGGCATGGTGCACGTTTGACCTTGTGCACTCATCAAATATAAAAATACAAGAACACCCTGATGGCCAATCTGCCATGACAGACGGGCTAAATAAATTGTGTGTATGTGTGTTTGTGTGCAGTGCATGTTTGGGGGGGGGTTGTATACCTGCATGCATGTGTGTGTACTTGTTTGTGTGGTGTGTGTGTGTGTGTGTGTGTGTGTATGTGCACGTGCTTCTGTATGTATGTGTGTGTGTGTATGTGTGTATGTGCACGTGCTTCTGTATGTGTGTGTGTGTGTGTGTGTGTGTCTGATTATCTGTCTGGCCTGAACAGCTAAATGCAGACCCCCTATCACTCTGGCATCACTTAATCATGGAACGTCTTTGTGAGGACTTGGACTGCCGTGCTTTGTGAGGACCGAGGGGGTATCACCGCCATCTCTGATAGCTGTGTGTGTGGGTCCTGCTAAAATAGTGAAACAGACAGAATGATAGTGCGTACAGGGGCAGAGTCACAGAGAGAGAGCGAGAGGTGAGAGAGAGAGAGAGAGAGAGAGTGTGTGCTGAAGAGAAGAGAGCACACATTTTGGATGGAAGGGAGAATTAAGTGAACAATGTATATATATATCTATATACAGGAGTAGATAACGGACATATAACTATATAAAATTGTCATTTTAAAGAAGATTGTACCTAGAACCTATGAACCAACCAGAACCTATTGTGATTGTACATGTGGCATATGTATACACAGTTATTTGGATGAATGGATGAATGATCAACCCAATAACATATCAATTACACACATCTTTCTTCTCCTCTCCTCTCCCATGTGGCCAGTGTTTCTCATTTTGAAAATGTAAAGCAACCAGAGCGTGAGTGAGACGTATACAAGGAGTATGAGCGAGACCTCAGGGCCACGGTAGTCTCATGTTCATGGGGTTTAACTCCCTGCCAGAAGGTTCCAATGTCTACAGTCTAACCTGTAGGCATTACTGAGCAAGATGCCCAACCCCAGCCTGCTTCTTATTGATCAAACCATCGTAACCGTCTCTCCTGGCTTCACTAAAACATCCGTTACCAATATCATTTGTCAACAAATTATATTGGCAGCGGCATGCTGGTGTGTGTGTGTGTGTTAGTAGTGGCTGACTGGGCTATTGTGTGTGGCAGAATACTGATCTGTAGAGTTACTGCAGAGAGCAGAATACAGTATGTTAGAGTAGAGTCGAGTAGATTAGATTAGACTAGATTATATTAGATCAGATGAGATCAGATTATGGTAGATCAGATGAGATCAGATCAGATTAGATTAGATTAGATTAGATCAGAGTAGAGTAGAGTTTGATTGGATTGGATTGGATTAGAGTAGATTAGATTAGAGTAGATTAGATTGGAGTAGATTACACCATTAGATTCGATTAGTCACATGCAGAGCGTTTGCAGAAGTTTCATCTGCTTGAGTGAGATTTTCCAGATGGCATATTGTCTATTTTTGACATGGTGTGCTTGGTAGAAAAGGGAACGTGTGTGTGTGTGTCTGTCTGTATGTGTGTGTGTGTCTGTGTCTGTGTGTGTGTGTTGTGTCATCAAGAGACATTAGGAGTCTTACAAAGGTTTCAGCTTTTCCACTGAGTCATCGGTTTGTTAAACAACAGAACTGATACCCTTAAACACAAACACACACACACTATTACTATTGCACCAGTAATTTATGACATATCAGGGTTTATATATTCCATCACATGAATATTTCATCAGTAAAACTGTCTCTCTCCCTTTCACTCTGTTTTGCTGTGACATGAGTGGATCTGCATGATGTGTTTGTGAGAGAATGAAGACAAGTAATATAACTGTGTGTGTATGTGTGTGTGTGTGTGCATGCGTGTGTGCACGTGCGTGTGTGTGTCTATGTGTATTTTTATTGGACAATAGGTGAGCCATCTTCTTAGATACATATTCATGAGAGTGCAGAGGGAGAGGTAGGAGTAGCCGTCAGCACAGGTTAGACTAACTGTTCCCAGTGAGACATGAACACACAGACACGTATACTGGAGTGAGACAGGTAGGGAGGCAGGACCAGCACTACAAGAACAGGATAGAAATCAAATCACTTATTGGTCTCTGTAAGCAAATATTTGATACAAACGGGTTATCATGATAGTTGAGTCATTTTGTTATTATTGTTCTCTTGTATTATTATTCTACTATTATTCTATTATTATTACTATCGACCTATTATTTGTTATTATTATGATTATTAGGCATATTATTATTATTACTAGGTCTATTATTATTATTAGTGTTAGTAGGCTATAGTATTATGTTATATATTAGTCGATATATATTAGAATTAGTCATTGTAGGCCTAACAATCGTAATAGATGTAGTAGTAATAGTAGTAGGAGTAGGCCTAGAAGTAGTAATAGAGTAATAGTAGTAGTAGTAGCAGTAGTAATAGTATAAATGCTGACTTAAATATGAATGCATGCATACTGAGGATCTGGGTGTGCATGGTGTGCAGCCCCGGCCTGAAGGGGGCGCTAAGGGAGCAGTATGGCGCCTAGCGGAGGAGAGGCCGGATAATAAAAACACCCAACAGGCCCTCCTGGTGCCACAAGATGGCCGCCTCACAGTTGCAGATAAGGTTTAACCATTTTCATTTCCTGAAAATGTATAGGCTGTTATAAAAACGAAAATGTAGGCCTACAATTACAGTGTTTTGTAGTTATTAAATGGAACTATGTTATATGTTATACACTGTACACACAGTAGAGGAGGTCAAACACACACATACAATGACACACACGCACACACACACACACATACACACACAATGGCACGCATCCACACAACCACTATGAGAAGTCTAAGAGCCCAGAGAATGTTTAATCAACAAAAGTAACATCTAATAAATCTTGTGACACAATTTCAATTTTGCTAATAATCCTTCATATAGTTTACAGTCCGCAGGGATGGTTTTGCCAAACAAGGACCTAACTTATTATGTTGAGGCCTATATGCTTTACAAAGCAACTTCTTGCAAATTTAACATAACTCATAAAGGTGGCCAATTTAATATGCTTTTGAATAAACATTGTTTAACTGGAGAACATTTTGAAAAGGCTACCTGGTCATTTCCCTCCTATTGTATAAAAAAAATGGATCCCTAGTTCCCTATGGATCCCATAATTACAAATATAGGGCGGCTCGGTGGCTCAACCCACTAACGCACTACCGCATAGGCAATAAGCCCCCTAGCGACCCAGGTTTGACCCTATGCTACATGTCATTCCCTCTCTCTTTCTACCCACTTTCCTGTCTCTCTCCACTTCCTGTCCATAAAGGCATAAAGCCCAGAAAATATATTATAATAATAATTACAAATATAATAAAGCATTATGGATTTGAGTCTTTGAGAATTGTCATAGATTCCTGATTCCTTTGGATCTCCATGATAATCCAGCCATGTGTATCTATGTATTACTGGAGCCCTGTGTAAGGCTAATCTCTGACTGGCCGATTAATCACCTTAGAGTTGCTCTATTGACCAGCGTCCCATTGGCTTACATGTTGATTCCACTTGGTCAATAA
>OMKN01008323.1:4529-19283 GCA_900302345.1 Melanonus zugmayeri | reverse complement strand
TGAACCCAGCAGGCACCGAGCAAGCAAATCCCAGGCTTTAATGGGCCCCACATTCAAAACAAACCGCCTGGTCCCCACAAGGACAGCTCCTCTGGACCGTGAAATAATCCTGCTAACGCACAGGCCTAGCATGGGCTTGTTACCAGGGATATCAGGGAGCATGTTTGTTCGTCGCTCATCTGTGGGACTTTGTCACACCTTTGTAGTGGGAAGACACACACACACACACACAAACACACACACAGAACAGCTGTGTTCATTATAGGAGGCTGCGGGAGAGCAATGTTTGTTCAAATGTTGAGTACATAATTAGGCCCAGTAAAGCGAGGCTACACTTCCCCATACGTGTCCTCCTCTCACTCTATTGTGCTGCCCCCCCCCCGCCGCCCTCAGGGGACCTGTGTGGTCGCCTGCACTGTACAGGCAATGAGAAAACTCTTCATTATCAGATTCCACAATGCCCACATCTCTTTCCCAGTCACCCGCGGCAACCAGCTGTCAATCATGCGTGATTGACACACCGGAGCTATTATGTGTTTGTATAGGCAGGAGACTATATGCTTCTCTGCTTTATTGCTTTGCCAGGTCAAATAATTGTCTGTGATTTTGCATTTGCATCCAAAACTCCCAATTGCCCTTTTTAGTCAGTTTGACCCTTTTCAAAGTGAGGTAAAGTCTGGGTGTCTGGGAAAAATGATGCTGAAAAGCTCTGTATTGTCTGTTCAATGAATGATTACAGAGTGATTTGAAAGTCATGCTTAACATCCCAATGGGTAAAAGTGTATTCTTTGAGGTTTACCATGAAAATGTTAAAAAAAAGTCCAGTTATTATTTATTTTTTTAAACCTAAAAGTTGCCTGGTTACTTTGAAAAGATGTTATCATCTGCTTTTAATTTCGTCTGTCAATCATGTGTAAGTGAATCTGTCTATGTGACATGTAATGGGGTAAGAAAAGCGCGTTATCTGATTGTGACGGAAAACTTCAAAATCACAAAAAGTGGCATTTGTCCAAATGTGTAGATAAAATCACACCGGGAATTAGGCCAAGTTGGAAACATATGGCTCTGATTTGCTTTTTTGGTTGTTGTTGCTACAATGACCCCTGAATCTGTGGAAGGCCCAGAATAGCCCGTAGTGAGAAGTCAAATGAAGCAGAAGATCATTGAGTTGTGATCCGCTCCACCTTCCGGTTCCCCTGGAAATCTCTGTTGCTTTTCTGTTGCTATCTGTATTTCTACAAAGCTTAGGGAAAGTTTCCAGGATTTAGACGCCTGAAGATGTTATTAGATAACAGTTAGCAGGCAGTACATTTTTTTAAAAAGAGGGTATTTTACAAGGAATCATTAAAAAGGGAACTAAAAATACGAAAACTAAAATCTCGATACGCCGAGGTTGTAAACACATGAGGCACACAAAACAAAAGAGGATGTATGTCTACGCTAAGGCGGCTACGCTACTGTGCTAAAACACACAGAGCGACTCGTAACTTCCCCTTCAGTTCTCCCCCGTTCTTCACACTAACCACCATCTGCAAAATGTGGTTTCCACAACCCTACAAAAACAAAAAGACACCAAAAAAGTTATTCTCACATAAAAAAACCCACTCTCACTCATGCCCCCCTCTTTCCATCTAACCCACGCCGGGCCCACCAGTGTGGGAAGGAGCGGGGTTGCTGCTGGAGGAGTACCTCGTGGTCTGGGACATCCTGACAAACGAGGGGGGTTATTTTGATTTCTCTACCCTTTGCTTTGTTTCTCTCCTCCTCACCGCCACCACCACCACCGCCGCCCGGTTGGACAAGCCTGCTTATGGTGACATCATAATGAAGGGACTCTAGCGGGGATTTACTGTACGGAGAAAAGAAAAGATTCCTGGCGAGAGAAAGAGGCGGTCGGGTTTGATTGGTTGCAGTACAACACACATGGTACAATTACAGACACGGCAACCATACTGGGTTGGACGCATGGGAGACACCGAAAATGGCAACAGCAGGTTTCTGCATGTTAAGACACCATGACGCTCTGCGGCAGTGAGTTAGTGGAGGATGGATGGGGGTTCTCCTGTCGGTAATTCAGAAGTTTAGGAGTTAAACTGATGGGTGCAGTAGTTCATGTGGGGGGAGAAGGGAGCAATCCATTCAGTTTGCTCTCTCAAGACTTCACCAGACGGCCTTGGGATTTGGACTGATGACCCACCGGTCATGAGACCTGTTTTCAAATGTTCATATGGTTGTCTCTGCTACCGTACTGACCAAACGCTCAAACACCACAAAGGAACAAAAGAGAAGAAAATGGCTTTAAGAATCATATGAGCTTATCATACAAGATTACTCCAATTTAAAAATATGATGAACCGTAAGCTTTGGTTTTAAAGCACAGCTAATTTTGCTTCTTTTTCAAAACCAATGACATTTTGATAATATTCAACCATTTCTATTCTTTGTTTGCCATTTTTAGTAGTTTTGAAGACAAATGTCATTGGGGAACAAGAAAAAAGCAGACTCATATGGACAACAGAGCTGCAAACAAACTTGTTCTGGTGTCATGTTGCTAGGACTTACTGACTCAATGGCACCATCTATCTTTGACTTAAGGAATAGAAAAATAACACCGTTGGGATTATCACATCGATTTATTTAAATAATTATTTTCTAGACAGTATTTTCACACAGAATCACAATTTGCACAAAGTGTGAATGACAGCTTAAAACCACAAACAAAGTTGTTTTCAATGCTTCCATTCTGCGGTTCCTTCGACGTTTTGGCCGGTGAGACGGGCTCCAACATCGTGTTGAAGATTTCCAAAATCATTCATATCCATTTCCAGTATGAATTGCGCGATGAGTTTTTATTGTAGTTTCTATCTCAGGCGTGCGACGGTCTTGGTGAGTGATACAGTAGAGACCACCTGCTTCCCGCCCATCCGTCCGTCCCTGGGCAGGCACGGCTGGCGGCTCATTTCAGGTAATACGAGTTGTTGTGTTGTTTCAGGCTCACACCCATGTGTCTTGTTTCAGTGCGGAGGGTGGGCGTTGGCGTTTGTTGGCTCGTTTACAATACAGTCAATACAGACCAGGGGGGGCCCTGAGTCCACGTTGGCCCTTTCAACACCTATTCTTCATGTTGCCGTTCTCCTCGTCATCTGACCCAGAAAGCTGGAGGCAAACCGTGGAGGGTTCATCTTATTTTCTTTCATTCCAACTTGTCGTTTTCCTGATTATTTACCTGTTTATGAAAAGAAAAAATTAGATGAGAAACTTAAAACCTGAAATTTGAAAATGTGTTGTTTTGTATTTTGGTAAATGACAAGACTGGATTGAGTGTTGGAAACACAATCTGTGACCTAATAGATAATTAAGATGCATTGAATGTTAAAACACAAAAAAACAAAAAAAACAAAGATACCTTTAGTAAACTGTGTGTAGGCTCCCACCTGCAGTGTGTTAGCTAAACATTTTCTTTAGTTTGGAGAAAAAGCCTCCTCCCTCCTCCTTCTCTTCCTCATGTTGTTGTTGTTGTTGCTGTGTGTCCTGTCCCGCTGTAGCAGATCCCACTGTGCTGCTGCTGCCGCCTCCTGGTGGCAAATACACACTGCATCAGCACAGCTACTCAACATAATGGCGAGTACCGAGTACAGGGTTAATATTACATAATATTTGATCATCATTGTTCTGTTTATCTGAAAATACATCATAGATGAGACATAAACAATAGATCAAAACTATACGCAAGGATGAGCTGCGGTCTGACCTGTAGTCATGGTAACTCCGTTGACTGTGCCCGGTACGTCCGTCTCCTCCTCTGCATAGCTGAGCATCAGGGACTGCTGTTTCCGACTAAGCTTCCTTTAGGGACAGGATGTCATGTGTGAATGCGTTTATGAATGCGTGTTCGGCAGATGCATGCATGCATTCACACGTGCCAGTCACAGTCATCTGACTGACAGAGTTACAAAGTGCTAAAAGAACATATCAAAATGGAGTCATATTGTGGGATTATTTGCTCTCAAAATAACTAACTTTTTGGTAGTTGTATCACAGTTTCCCTGGAAATACATGAGGTCCAACCTCTGACTAATACCCAGAAAACAATTAGTCACGTCCATAGATTCCAATGCAATGCAAACGGTAGTGTACAGCCAGTAACACGGACCCTAGTAATGACCCAACAACGGAGATGCTCTCTGTCAGCCAACTTGAGCTTGATTTTTCATTTGAGCACGGAGAGGTGTGCTGTTATGCTCATTTGATCACGTTGTAAAGGTCTAGTTAACCAATCATGTTGCTCGGAACATATAAATATAATTTACTGTGTTTCTTTAATAGCATAATCACATTAAAATAGAGAAAAAGAGAGAATTGCTATTTTGTGATGGATCATTTTGCATTCCAAATGAATAGTGAAAGAAACATTGCGTGTGTCTTACTTGGGTACTTTGATCTTAATGTGAAGGTAGTGGTCTCCGTAGGTGTAGCTGTTCATCTTGCGGATGCCCTTGCCCTGCAACCGGATGATCTGGTCCACCTGGCAACCGCTGGGAATCTGGGGACGAACAGCACAAAACAGCTTTTACTGCCTTCTGAAATTCTTCATTAGTGCCATTAGTGAGTGCTCTCACTAATGAACTACTACCTGTATGCTGATGGTTTCATAGAAACTAGAGTGAGGTTACCTGTATACTGATTGTTTCGTAGAGGCCAGAGTGAGGTTACCTGTATACTGATGGTTTCATAGAGGCTAGAGTGAGGTTACCTGTATACTGATGGTTTCATAGAGGCCCTGTGTCCTGGCCGTGCCCCCCAGGATAGCCTGAGCAACAGAGATCATGGCATCAGAGTGGAGGTCCAACCCGTTCCTCTTAAACACCGGGCTCCTCTGTACCTGCAAGAGAACATATCAAACACACCCTAAGAATCACTTGCTTCGGGTTCATCTTTATTAAATTGCTGTTTCTGATTTTGCTTGTTTTGCAATTGAGATGTTTTATAAATCAAGCTAACCAACCCTGAATGTGATGAATACTTCCTTCTTCCCAACGGGCATGCGTACTGTCTGGCCATCCTCCACTCCTGTAAAATAATACAAGGAAAATAAAATATCACAGGCATAACATAACAGTCACCAAATATGCAGTCAGCATCCATCAACGCACATCTAAACCGTTCTCAAAACACGGGGATCGGTCCATGTTCCCAAAATTCCCCGTTCCTTGTGGGCTCGGGTTGCCTTTTCTGAACAGCGTGATTATCTCCACACATACCTGCAGGCACGGGCACCTGTACGGTCTGCCTCTGCTTGGTCTGACCAGAGCCACGACACATCACACAGGGCGTGATGATGATGCTGCCCCGCCCACTGCAACGCCGACATGTGTTGCGCATCATGAAGGGACCCGTGCTCACAGTCTCCTACCGGGAGAGACACAGAGCACCGGGTATTAACGGGGAGCGCTTCATGAGAAGAGGGTTGAGAAAATGGCGGCTGCAGGGCCTCTCCACGATGACAGGAGACAGGGCGATGTTGAAAGGCGGTTTATTGTTAGGATGCACAATGAATTGTGAATGAAGGAGCAGATGGTACATGCTGCCATGACAGGGCTCAGAGACCCTATGTGTGAAGGTGGCTGGTTTAAGCCTGTGGGCCTGATTACTGATTGGCCCACAGGTGTGCAGCCTCACCCAGCCCCAGAGTCTAATGAGTCTGGCTCGGGCCTCCAGGTGAGGCTGCTTAAACCAGCCACACACACACACTCACACACACAAATAGTTTTGAAACAAACTTTGTCAGTTGGGGGTAACTTGAAAAATAGCCGAGACGACAAAATAAAAACACCACCCATGGTAGCACCACGCTTTCTATTAACCTTAATTTATTTATATTAATATTATCAACGATATTGTATTAATTATTTGGTTGTGTTATTTAACTATGTTAACTTTGACTGGATATTATTTATTCGACTCCCGCCTGAGGTCCTGTGCTACATGTCATTCTCTCTCTCTTTCAACACACTTTCCTGTCTCCACTCTCCTGTCAAAGGCATAAAAAGCCCAGAGAAAAAAATATATATATACCGTATATAAAAAAAACCTACTCTACTAATGAGGGAGCCGACTGCCAGAACGAGACGGACGGGTGAAGGTCCAGTCGTCGCTCCACTGAACTCAAGCATCGTACACGCGTTGTTGTAAATATGTGATGTAACACAGTCCATCGCAATACAACAACCAATAGGCTACTTAAAACTGTACAAGGATTCAGGGTATCAGTGTATCATATGTATGTGTGCGCAGGGTCAGAAATAAACTGGGGCTCGGGGGCTCATTTTGCCCCTAAAAAATATACAATTGCCCGGGAAATTGGGGGCTTTTAAACACTGTATGGAAAGCATGTCTCGATTTTGTGTGTCTGCGACTCGTAAATGTCTGCTATCCTATATAGTTGCATCCCGAAAAGAACTACTGGAGGAATGTCTTTTGACTACAAGCAGAAGGCAAGCACAACGGTGACCTGATCAGTACCCGTCGATGGCACATGCGATGGTTATTTTACTTATACAATATCAATATATATATTTAATTTGCGGTTAACATTAGGATATTTACTAAGTATAATCTCCTTTAAATATATAATACTTGCAGAAAAAGGGGCGTCTATACATGAACTGAGTTGACTTTCTATGACAGCGGCTCACGGCGTGCGGTAGCTCACCACGCCGGTGCCGTTGCAGTAGTTGCACCGGGAGACTTTGGTCCCGGGCTCACTTCCGTGCCCGCCGCAGCGCTGGCAGTCGTCGTCCATGTTCACTGTCATCTCCTTGGTGACGCCCTTCGCCGCCTGGGCGAACGTCAACTCCATCACAAACTGTGTTGAGCGGCGTGGACGGGGGGGAAAAAGAAGAGAGTCAAATGATGTCATTAGTGTTGATTTCATGTACACCGTCTTATGCACACAGATCCTCACCTCGGGCCGCTGCTCAAACATGCTGCCGAAGTCTCTGAAACCGCTGCCGCCGGTGAACTCTCCGAAGATCTTCCTGAAGAGCTCCTCGGGGTCCACGTTGGCGGTCCCCGCGCGGTAGTACTGCTGCTGGCCGGCCCCCGCGCCATCGAAGCCCGCCGCCCCGTACGTGTCGTACTGCTTCCTCTTCACCTCGTCGCTCAGCACCTGCACACAGCGCTGTCAGGACGCTACTGGACCCACACTGGAAGTAACGCTCAGGGAGTACGGCGATGATGTAGCCGTATAGATATGACGTAGAGATGCTGGTTATAGCTTGTGCTACTTTTCTCTCACTTATTTTCCAGCATTATTTTCCACCACAAGAGGGCGACACTAACTGTAAAACGTTAAGTCGAGTAAAGTGAAGCAGGTGAAAGAGTTGTGATGCACTGTGTCTTTATGTCATACATTTACTCTCATGACATCACACTGATGTGTTCTAGCTTCTCCCACACCCGCTTCTCCGACTCGACACAACAGACACTTAAGTCGGTTCGTAGGTTGCATTTACTGAGGAAAAATCCCTCCGTTAACCATGACAACCTATGGCATGCCGTGTGCCATTACTATGTACAGTGTTTCTGTACCTCATAGGCTTCAGCAAGCTTGGCAAACTTCTCCTTAGCGCCTGGGTCATCTTGGTTGGTGTCAGGGTGGTACTTCTTTGCCAACTTAACAGGGAAGCATACATTGTTTTATTATCGTTTCATTTAAAACAAAAGGTAAGACAAAGTTAGTCTAATCACTCACACATAGGTTTCATTCAAGCAAGCGCTCTGCCCTGCTTCACATCACATCTTACATTAACAGGTTAAAAACGAATTAGGTAACTTCAAAACAGAAAATAAATGCTAATGACCTGATAGTAGGCCTTCTTGATGTCTTTCTGTGTCGCGGTGCGGGAAATCCCGAGGACAGTGTAGAAGTCCTCCTTGTTTGCCAACGGGCTGCTGGTGTGGAACAGCTTGGAGTGGTTTGCATGGGGCCATCCTGCTGCTGGCATTCATATCATCATTATCACTCATGCATTTAACAGTGGCTTGGCTACCAACTGTTTCCTATTAACACATAACTTTGTTATGTCATAACAAGTGTCATTAAGCAAGATAAACGCTTATTAAAATGTGTTGACATTGGACAGTGACTGAAATAATGCTGAGCGTGCAGATTATGTTCTACTAGCTACATGTTGACGCTGACATGAGATATACACCATATACACCAATCAGCCCCAACACTAAAACCACTGACAGGTGAAGTGAATAACATGGATCATCTCGTTGCCATGGCACCTGTCAAGGGGGGGGATATATTAGGCAGCAAGTGTGCAAATGTGCTAGAACAACGTGTCCCATCCATGGAGGCCCCACCTCACAACTTGCAGGACTTAAAGGGATCTGCCAGATACCACAGGACACGCACAGAGGTCTGGTGGAGTCCATGCCTGGACGGGTCAGAGGTGTTCTGGCAGCAGGAGGTCCATCCATGTTATGGATCAGGAGGTCCATCCATGTTATGGGTCAGGAGGTCCATCCATGTTATGGATCAGGAGGTCCATCCATGTTATGGATCAGGCAGGTGGGTTTAATGTTGTGGCTGATCAGTGTATACACACCCCTGATGCAATGAGCACATCATAAACCACTATCACAACTAACACGGCTGACAAACGGATGCTCTCTCTGCATCAGCAGCGCAGCACATATGCAACACTTTAATACATAAGTTTACATCGATTTTGGGCGAAAATGACAAAAATGGCGACAACGTCTGTCATGCTGAAAGTTAGCTTAACTCATGCTACCTTTACCGGTGAGTCTCAATGTCACGGCGTCTCCGGGTCTGACGCCGCCCGCTGTCCCGTAGAGCCGCGTCCCGGAGAAGAACAGCGTTGAACTGCTGCCGGACGACTGTCTTTCGACGACGAGCAGCCGAAGACAAGCGCGGTGACGGTGGTGAGCTGAACTAACTAACTTGGAGAGCCAGCGTGCGGAGAGCCTATGGACGGAAGACGCCATGTTTGCGTCACTGCCGTCACGGGCGATAAGAGAGTGTGGTCTGCGCATGCGCGAATGGAGACCGGTCATTTGGATGCTGATGCAAACCATATCACATGTTTCTAAAAGTGAACTAATCTTTTATTTATTTCTACCTGATTCTATGTAAGACCATAACACATTTTATATAACGTAATATATAATATATACATGCATATATACACATTCAATATATATATTTAATGTGTGTGTTCGTATTAGGATATTTACTAAGTATAATCTCTTTTAAATACCGTATATAATATTTGCAGGAAGAAAAAAGTCCATTATGTTTTCAGGCTACGGGTATGTTTTAAACAGAAAACGAATCACCACAAGCTTATGAATTAAAAAAAAGAACAGTACATGTGAAGAGACAGCAGGTGGCGCCACTTCTCCATAAATGATAGACCTGACAGCTTTCTTACTTTGCATAATCTGGACCAACTAGTTGAGATAGCTGGCTGTTAACTGTATAAACTAGTCCTAGGGTCAAGACCAGGTCATTCTTCCACATGTCTGTGTCACCACCATGTAGGTTTGTGGATCTTCATCTTCCACAAACACATTATAATAAAGGCTTTACGTAGGCTATTGTAGGAATGAATGTGTAACTGTATCCTAAGTGGACATTAACACATATTGCCAAGGTATGGTATTTATCAAGCCAAGTCTAACCTATATGACCAAGTGAATTAAAGTGACATGTACTGAGCCACATCTCATTATTTGTCTTAGATTATAAATTATTAACGTAAGTGGTTAAGTGGTTTTCACCATAGTCTCTGTCTGTGTGGTAGCTTTTGGATCCATGTCGCATCTAGTTTTAGATTTTTCTCTTGTGTTGTCCTCTAGGTAGAAGGCCTGCAAACTGCATTGTATTTTTGTCAACCAAAAGTATGACAAGCATGGACCTTCACTTAATTATATGCATTATATGTGGGTTAATTATATGTGGGTCAACCAAAAGTATGACAAGCATGGGCCTTCACTTAAATATATGCACCTATGCATTATATGTACCTGAGATGTAGGCCTACAGAAATGTTCTATTGTTCTTAAACACTACTGATTTTGTTCTTATTGCATTAGACAATGTACTAAATACTATTACTGTGACTTGACACTGTTTTGATCAAACAATTTGCCCTGTTGATAAACTTGAAAAACTAAAATTGGTTAAAATAGTGACTTCACTAGTGTAATACTCAAGCCTCACTTGGGCTGAGCCTATCGCCAGCTGCATATCTTCATCGGTGTGTGCCTTCATCTCTCTCGCACTTAAGTTTGATTCAACGGCCCTCAATCCCTTCCCCTCCCTTCCTTTTGCCGCCATCTTCTCTGACAAATAGTTTCTCCTTGACACCATCCAAGAAGTATGTATTTTTTTACGGTTGATCTTTAAGGAGCAGTTCACTGTAAAATAGATATCCTGTCATTATCCACTCGCCGCACACAGGAATGGTATGAGGATAACATGGCTGATCCAGCAGAAACAGCCACAAAGAAGATCAAGGGATGCTTGTCACCAGAGATGTCAGGGTGTGTGTGTGTGTGTGTGTGTCTGTGTGTGTGTCTGTATATGAAAGAGAGGCTCACTCGCACTTCCACTCTCTCCCATTCTCTGCCATCTCCAAGGCAACGCATGCAAAACAGCATCTCAGCTGTGTGTGGAATGCCTCTCTTGTTGGAAGCTGGCATTTGCCACTTAGTAAAGTAAATATCCCAGTGAATAAAAATACCCATGTCATTCAGCTGCATCAATCCCCAGATCCTTTCACACCGTCCCGTATATAGGTGAATTTTTTTTTTGCACGCCCTATAAAGATGATAAAGTTTCTTTACCTTATCCTTACAGCACAGATCCCATTGTACCAATACATGCTAATGTATAAATCAATTTAGACATGTCTTATACTATCGATTAGTTTTGTATTCTATTGCATTACGTTAATACTATTAATCACATTTTAGTACTTTGTTTGAGCTTTGCACCAGCCTTAGAGAGCTGGGGTGTGGGGTTAAGTCATCAGGTCAGCTGGATTATAGCAGGCAGGGTTGGGGTGTCAGTCTCTCTGACACACACACACACACACACACACCGCTGATCCTCAATGCAAGGATACAAAAGTTTCCAGACAGCCCGCTAACAGCGCGGTGCACAGTCAGGATTGTCGAACACATGCACATTGTGGTCGTAAGGGGTTGGAATGTGTGAGTGTTTGGCCGTGTACGCTCACACTGTGAACAATGGATATAAAACACCACAAAACATTAGCATAGCCGGTACAATGCATACCCCAGCGAGAGACTGACAGACAGACTAGGTAACGACAGAGAGCCGTGATAGCGAGGCCTGGTCCAGGACGGCTGTTAGCGGCGGCCCGGCAGAAGGATGTCAGAGCCTGGACTACAAAGCCTCGTTCGTGCAGACACTCGCGCGCACATCTGTTTTCACACCTTGCCAATGAATATTAGTGCAGATTATTGTACAGTACAGTACGTGTTGCGACTGGCGTCAAAGCTGGCCATGATACGGCATTCCTGGAGTTCCCTGCGTGCTTCAGGTTTGAACATCGACACTCGTCAAACACACGTTTAATTTAATATGGATTCAAAAGGTTTCTTTTTAATCTATCTCGTCCCCTTCGATGGCGTCAGTCTCATTTCCTTCAAACCCAATAAAAAATAATATTTGATGATTGGAAAATGTCTTTATTTTGAGCTCGCTGACCTTCTGTAGTTGGAAAGAAAAGGACAACATACATTTATAACCATTTATAAGAAGCCAAAGGACGAAAATATGTCATGGCTATGATGCAGCCTGCAACCCATGATCTCCTATGTTTCACACAAATCATTTGAACTGTATTACACTCATGTACAGTAATAATATGGCTCTATTGGCAACACAGAAAACCTTCCAGCACCACCAAACGTCATCTGGCAGATGCTCGCGCTCTCTCGTCTCTTGTGTGGATTCATGGCAAGGTGGCGATGAGTGAGACACACAACTAGGAAGAGTTCAACTAGGCCCAGGGAGACGCTGACGCTCCCTCTCTGTTATGGAGATGAGGAGAGTGTTATGGAGACTGGTTCGCAGGGGTTGGGGGAACGGTATGTGTGTGTCTGCGCGAGCGCCGGGCTGTATAGATGAAGGGGATGACGTGGATCACCGTAGTCTTTGGTTTAGTTTAGTTTCCGCGTTGTACCTGAATACGTGCTTGAGGAGGTGCGATGGATCGGGTGAGCGGTGTTACAAGACAGAGAGAGAGAGAAAGAAAGAAAATTACTGAAAGAGTGAGACAGAAAGTCAGTCAGAGAGACAGAAAACAAAAAATAGATTTTTACTTTGGCCTATTATCGTATATAACGTATCCCTTGCAAAGAGCTGAAAGAAAGGCAGTCTTTGTGTGGCTTTATTAAGTCACTAATCTAGACAGTCAACAGACCCTGGCCCTGAGGTTCTGTGGTGGCAGCCCTGTTCGGGGATGGCTGCCATTGGGCCGGCTAGTAAATGACTGCGGTTTGCTCTTGCTTCTTTTCCTTCCCGAGCCATTGTGTGTGTGTGCGTGTGTGTGTGTGCGTGCGTGCGTGCGCGTTACTGATGGATAGCTGCCTAAATCGAGAGGGTCCTTCCAAAGGCATGACTTCAGGTTTTATGGCTGTGCAGCAGCGAATGACTGCCACTGTGAACCGCGGTAGCTTCAAGAAGAGTGTGTGTGTGTGTGTGTGTGTGTGTGTGTGTAAGAGAGAGATAGAGAGAGGGCATTCAGGAAGAAGAGTCATAAAGCGGTGCGCACAATAGCCTCGCTCACCGTAACGGACATTGGTGAACCATCTCGCTGGGTAGGATTTACGGCCAAACAAAATACTCCAAATGATTTATTAACACCCACTGATGATTTATTAGCTAAAAAGATTTGCCCACATACCCAGAAAACACGTGGGCATGACACTTACAGTACATTGGTGTATTTGCATATAAAATATAAAGTAAAGCAGCCAGGTATAGATATGACATGAATCATGTGTGGGGAGGCTCATTATAAAGTGTTGAAGGGTTCTGCTGGGGTGGGGTTTCTGACCTCTGAACTCTCTGTGGAGCTGGGTCTAAAAGGATCACAGCCTGGAGCAGTTTACACCCCATCAACCTTCAAGGAGGTTGTTGTTGGTGTTGTTGTTGCCACGCAAGCACCATCAAGCCACACATTATGGCTTGATGGTGATTGCACAGGGAAGCTGTTTCGTTACCCACGGGTCAAATTGTGGATGTCTAGATATGTAAATAGTGGGTTCTGCCACCTTCTTTGACTCCTCAAGAGCTGTACCAGAAGTTTAACAGCCTCCCTGGCACCCTCCCATCACGCCGGGTATAATCATGCTTTGCCCTTTTTGAGGGCTTTGATATTCCTGGGTGTGTGTGTGTGTGACAATGTGTATGAAGTGACAGACCATCGCTTCATTAACATCCACTCAAGGAAAGTCGACACTCTTTATTATTTGGAAATGTACTATTTTTTGACAATGAATGTCTTTGTGAGAGGACTTAAAGACAACCCCCCTCCCTTACCACACACACACCCCCCCCTTTACCCTTGTATCGCTCTCTCAATCTAAGCACCCATGTCCCCGTAACAGTGACGTCTTGCGGATGGCTGTTCAAAGCGCGTCCAACAGCTTAGCTTTCCAGAGTTTGGCCGAGAACGTCTGTGGTTTTACGGATTGGTGGTTTCCACAGGGAAACATTTTTTCACATTAACCGATAAAGTCAACCAATAAAGCTCCAGCTCTTAGTACGTGTTGTAGCTGGATGTGATTCCCTGCGCGCGCGCACACACACACACGCGCGCGCATACCACCCACCAGCACACAAAACGTACGTACAGTTATTTGTACATGCAGTTACTGTATATTACGCACGCGTGTGTGTTTTTTGCTCATGCACGTGTGTGTGTGTGTGTGTGTGTGTGTGGAGATTGCGCGTATATGTGTGTGGGATTGATTGCAGTCCAAGGCGTCTTAAACGAAGCTGGCCACCCACTCTGAAGCCGGTCGACTTTTTTCCCCAGTCGATTGGAACCGCAGTCCCAGAGTCGGGGAAGCGGTACGGTACATGTAATAATGAGGGGTTTCTCCTGAGACACACTCATAACAACTCCCAACCTCAGCTCCATAAGGACTTCAATAACTCCACTCTTCATTGTGAGAATGATCTTCCTCCTTGCTTGATGTTCATGCAGACGCCCGCCGTAATTGTACTCGCAGTCGTCTGCGCGCGGCGCAACCTCATGCGGGGGATGTCTGGTCATTCTCCCTGGAGCGGTGTGGGTGTCTTGCACAAGGGCACATTGCCCAGTGTTTGTGGTGCGCTGTCTGGAGGTAGTGACCGTGACAGCGGATAATGATATTGTAAGACTTTGACGATTATAATAATACACAAGAAATTGGTATCTTGACATCTTATTGTAAGCTGCTTTGGATAAAAGCGTCCAGTAAGTGACATTGCTATTTAGTATTTTATTAATGATAGAAAATACATATATTTCATTCTGTTAAACTGTGCGCGTGTGTGTGTTTCTAATCGGTGAGCAGCAGTGTGGGAGCAGCCATCTCCCACACTTTCCCAGGAAGCATCTGTATCTCCGCCATCTGCTCTGACACAAAAGCTCCTGTCGGCTTCCTGCCCTCCGGGGCCCAGATGAGGCCTGGGGG
>OMKN01008310.1:1293-21107 GCA_900302345.1 Melanonus zugmayeri | reverse complement strand
TATTGGGAAGTGTCCTACCCTACTGGTAGAAATTACTAATAAATATATATTACTAATCTGCAATGGAAGTCTATGGCAGCACCTATAACCGACTGGTCGGTTTTTACGAAACTTTGCATGATGGTAAAGGGTCATGCTAAGAGGCTATGGAACGAATTTTACATCGATAGGCCAAAAGGTGGCGCTATAGCAACCGATTAAAAACGAAAACTTTGAACAGCCATATCTCATGCGCCATTTGGCCAGAGTCATGAAACTTTGCACACATATGCCACTCCTCACGAGGAACAAATTTGCCTCAAGAACCCATAACTTCCGGTTACTTAGATTTTCCGCCATTTTGAATTTTGTGAAAAACACTTAAAATCTATCCCCACCTAGGAATATGGAGCAATCTGTATGAAACTTGGCATACAAATCTAGGGACCGATATCTACAGTTCTGATTCGGCAAAAAACGGAGCCGCTATGAGCCAATGAAGATTGCGGAGGGCGTGGCTTTTGTAAAGGTGTATAACTTCTGAACGATTGGACTGAACACCACAACACTTTGTAGGCATATCACCACACATAACCGGAGGATAACCCTCCATTATTGGCCAAATCAAGCAAAATGGGGGCGCTAGAGAGCTCATTTCCGGTTTAGGCCTAACCGCGATGCCGATTTTTCCGAAACTATGTACAATGGTAGAAGGGCATGCCTAGTCGCCACTGGAGAGATGAAGCTGATTGGCCACAAGGTGGCGCTATAACAAGGTAAAAGGCTTGAAAGTGGCTACATTTCAAACAGGCGTATCTCATGCCACATTTGAACTAAGTTCATAAAATTTTGAACTAAAATGCTATGGCTTGTTGTGCAAACTGTGCTTGTGGCTTGGCCCCCGGCATTGCTGCTTGCAGCTATATTTATTATTATTATGACATCATATCCGGAGGGCGTGTGACCATATTTGGAGCGCAATGTAAAATAATAATGCATGGATTAAATTATATTCGTTTAGTTTTATTATTCACGACGTTTAAGTGTATGATATTGATTCGTATTAACCACATTATCCACCCTCCTTTTAAAAAAAACCCTAGAAATATGATTATTCAGTTCGGACTATAATGTAAATTTGGTCAGAGCGACACCGCGCATGCGTATTCAAAAGGGGCGCATTCTGCTGCTAGCGGCGAGCTAAGCTAAGCTAAGCATGCTAACATCCATACCATCCATACGGTGTTTGTTTTCGGATGGCTAGCTTGTTCCAGTTAACATTGGGATTATTTGTGTTTTTGCTGTTGTAATATAATGTATGTAATATAAAGGATATATATATATTCCAGCTTCCATTCAACACATAGACACTAGTCACAGGAACAGACACAACAGTGATATTACATTAGATGTATATTATGTGACAGAGTATGGTAGCCTAACCTGGTTTAGCATAGGACGTGCTGGAGCCACCGGGCGGACGGGCTCGCGGCGGCGGGCCGGAGGAGGACATGGACCGGGGACACAAGCCCCGCAGGCCCGGGAAACAACCTCCAAATACGGACGGGTCTGCGTCCGCGGTGGACCCTGTTGGAAGTGAGTATTCAGAGGACCGGTCCAGGCCATTCTCCAGAACACACACAATGCCCTGCGGTGTGATCATTCAATTAATCATTATTATTGTTGTTGTTGTCGTCGTCGCTGTGCTAACGACGGGGCTTCTTATCGTGTCATAAAAACACATCATAACACACTTAGTTCAATGTTATTAGTGTTTAGATTTCTTGCTTTGCGTATGGTTTAAAATCTGGGGGAAAAATAAATGCAAGTATTTGATTTGTGTGAAGTTATCACTGGCCAAACATACTACCAAATATCAATCCTGCATTTATGATGATAATAATAATAATCAATAATCTATGATGGATGGATGGAGAGGAGTACTGTCTGCTGATTTATTTGTTTACAATGGATTTCATGAACACAGTGTTTACTTGTGGCCCAGTGGTTTTGCAGGTAAAATGTGAATATGAAAGGTCTGGATCCAAGAATATGCATCTATATATATTATTTGTATATTGTTGAGTTGCAATAGTTAAATTCCATTTAATGTTCTGCACACACCACTTTCAATGTGAATAGATATGATTCACGGGTTGATTCACAATATTTCAGTAATTATTTTTTGGTTTCAATGCAACTTTACTACCTCGAGTTTTGAAGGTTCTGGAAATTCCCAGAAAAATTGTGATTTAGTGGTGTGGAGAAATACTTTTTTGTAATATTTTTTGGAAAACCTATTTTATGTAGCTTGTCAATAATTGTGACGTCCATCCCATAGCTTAACAACAGCCCATCCATGGGTCATGGCAAATTGTACACAATTCCACTTTGCCATAGTGGGAGATTCAGTCATTGCTACACAACTTTTAATCATACTATTTTACAGTTCTTATTCCCAATGAAAATTGGAAATTAGTCTTACAATAGAGTTACAAACATTTCTTAGGGAATTTACCTTCCCTGTGACCTCGTTCCCAGGCGTTCTAATCTCACAAGGCAGAGTGCTGTAGGCGGATGCTTAGAATGTGAGGATAGTGGCGGGAGGGAGGGATATTATCCTCTTCTTGCTCAAGTCTGTATTAGTGTTTCACCGGGGACTGTTAACTGATGTACTCACAGAAAGTAAGAGATTGGAATTTGCGTTTCAGTAGTAGGAGGGACCAGAGCTGACTGACGCTATCCGATAATACTCAGAATCCACCCCTAGACTACCTCAAACCTGAATATATTCACTGTTGCTACTTGGGCCTGTTGGTGATAGTGATTAATTTCATACGTCAGGCCTATCTTGCTCATATTTTTAATTTACATGTAATGTACATAAAATTCATAGTTAAATCATTTTACCTCTGCATATGGAACACTTTCTAAAGTAATTTCTTGATTGTTCACATATTACAGTGTATCTTTAATGCTTTTGGGCAGTCTTATTCATTTTTATATATGAATAAGTACTTTTCATGGCTGGTCTTGAGAATGGTGCAAAGAAAAATATTTTAAATTAATAATTATTTATCCTGTTCCTTGGAGTTGCTCTGATCACCTCCACTGTTTACCTTTTTCTATTTCTAGGGGATGGGCTTTTTTGCGGTCAGGATTGTGGAGAAGATTTCCAAGAGGAGGATGCCTACATGGAGCATCTCCATCAGCACTCCCAAGAAAACTGCCTGCATGTTGCGAAAGGTGATGGACAAAAAAACAACTCATTTGTTCAATCAAATGACTTTGGCTCACACATGTTAAAGCAGCATGGCCAAGCTCCCCAAATGGATATGGTCAATCAGAATAATTCATTGACGACAAAACAGCCTATTTATGAATGTTCTGAATGTGGGAAATCCTATGGCGTTGTTGGACACTTTCTCAATCATCAACGCTCACACAGGCAAGCTCCTAAATCAGTTTTTCATGAACTTGAGCAACTGAAGAAGAAGTCCTTTCAGTGTGAGACATGTGGGCGTAGTTATTCACGTGCATCAGCACTTGATGCCCATCGCCGTTGTCATGAAGGGAACCTAATAAGGTCTCGGAACCAGGCAGCCGCTGATGTTTTTCAGAATGACGACCCAGTTGTGGAAAGTGAGCATACTGAAACCCAGGTCAATGAGCCACCTGAAAACCTTTTTAAATGTTCATGTGGTAAAGCCTTCCCTGCTCTGTCACGGCTGAAAACACACCAACGATTTAGCCGAAACACCCAATGTTCACCGGAACAGGTTAAAGGGGTTAAAGGGGTTAAAGATAAACCAAAGAAACTCTTTCACTGCAGTGAGTGTAAAAAGGATTTTAACAGACATATTGCCCTGGTCCAACATCAGCGCTGGCATGCTAATTCAGCTGAAGCTGCAAAAAAGTTTCCATGTGAAGAGTGTGGAAAGGTTTTCATGACGTTAACATTCTACTACAAGCATCAGCGTTTGGTACATAGTGGTGAGACTCCCGCAAAATCATTCCTTCATCAAGTATGCCAGCTACAGAAGAAAGGTTTTGAATGCAAGGACTGTGGGCTGAAGTTCTCCAGAGCCTCAGCACTTCAGTCCCATCAGCTTCAACACAGTGACGTCTTCAAAGACACAGAGAAGGAAGCCCAGAAGCCCTCTACTTCACTACCTCAACATATCATCACGGAAGGCAAAAAAGAAGAAACCAACCAATTGACGGCCATGGAAGTTGATTTGACTGACCACTTGGACCAAGGAGCAGATTCGACCCACCACTTGGACCAAGAAGTGGATTTGCAGGACAGTTTTCAAAACTCTTTGACTGAAGTCTCCTATGTAATTGAAAGTGATGAAGATGCAGAGGGTTATGAAACTGGGGATTTTAATGTTGAGGTGATCAGCGATAGTGAATCTGAGGAGGAGCCTTCCCGGGATTTGAATCCTGATCTCGTGTTGCTGTGTGAATCAGATCAGGAGATAAAAGAAGAGTTGGAAACTGAGGTTGACGTTTCACCTACAAGTCTGGTTTTAAAGCCAGGGATAGATTTAAAAATTGTACAAATAGACTTTGAGCAAGTGGAACATCCCAGCACACCAGAAATCTTTGACGAGGATAAAAGTGCACTGGAAAAATTTGACTGCCCAGAGTGTCCCCGGTGGTTTCCTAGTGCTTCGTCCTTGCGTGTTCACAAAATGTGGCATGGCGTTCATAGGAAAAAGCGATGGACAGTAGGCCAGCATGAAACTAATAGTAGAGTGAAACACAACCAGCACATACAAAAGCACAAGGATGAAAAACCGTACAAAAGTGTGCCGGACCAGGCTGACGAAACAGAGAAGAAAAGCTTCTTTTGCAAAGATTGTGGCAAGTGGTTCTCACGCATGTCTTCCTTCATCTCTCATCAACAGAATCATCCTAAAAGAAAACCCTACCCATGCCCAGATTGTAACTCATCCTATTCACATGCAAGTGGCCTCTATAACCACAGGAAAAATTGCGAAGCTCAGAAAAAAGAAATTGACCATGCTTCTTCATTTAGTGAAAAAGTGTTCAATCCAAAGAAAACACTTCTAGGCCCAAAGATTTATCATTGTGAACAATGTGGTAAGGGTTTCTGGTCTTTAGGAGCATATTCCCACCACAAGCAGAGTCCAACGCTTTGCTTAGATTTAAGGCAGCGAAAGAGCCCGCCATCTTGGAAATCTGTTCTGGGATGTCCCCGCTCCATCCGTAAGGTAGCCTGTCCTGTCTGTGGTAGAAAATTCCGTCACAATGGCATTATGAAATCACACATGCGGAAACATGAAGATGGGAATCACAAATGTGAATTGTGTAGCAGGTCCTTCCGTCTTTTCTCCAGCCTCCTCAGACATCAGGTTGTCCATACCGCTCACTTAATTCCTCCCCCTATTAAGTCATTCCAGCATCAGGTTGAACAGGTGAAAAAGAACACATACAGCTGCCCTGACTGCGGGAAGCTGTTTTCCCGTGCCAAGGCCCTCCAGTTTCATATGAGAAGTCATGGATATGACACTGGGTACTCGCCCTCTTCACCAAAGTCCACAGTGACAATTGAGGCACTGCAGTGCCCGACATGCCTTGCGCATTTTAACAACAAGTCCTCCTTACGAGCTCATCAAAAATTATGTATCAAAAGAGACACTCAAGAACTGGATGATGTAATACAGGCATCAGAAGATACGTTGAAATGCCCCAGCTGCTCTGCTACTTTTGACAGTGCTGTCACTTTCCAGGACCATATTAGGGATTGCAGAAAGATGCGTAGAAATGGAGTCAAAAGAAAAGTCAAAAGAAAGGGAGTTACTGAGGGAGCAACTCATTCTGCAAAAAAAGAGGTGGGCTTAGGTGAGCATAAGTTGGAAAACTGCACGGCTTCATCCAAAGTGAACCACTCTGGTACATCTGATTTAAAATACAAATGTAAGGAATGTGAGAGAAGCTTTTCAGTGGTTGGAGCACTGAATTTCCACAAAAGAATTCACCTCCAGGGTCACAAGTCAAATGCAAAAACTAACTTGCCTCTGTCTGTTAAAAAAAAACAGGATGAGCAAATTAAAAGACCATTTTACTGTTCAGAGTGTGGCCGGCGATTCTCTTCTAATTCAGCTCTTGGTACTCATAAAAGATGGCACACAGACAAGAAATTTGCAGGATCTCTAAAAAAAGATGATGAAATGGACATTGTTTCAAACAGAAAGGACGAAGGACCTTATCACTGCACCAAATGTGGCAAGAGCTTCTTCTACCTGTGTGTCCTCCGCCGCCACCAGTTATATTACCCCCCCTGCCAGACCAAAGCTGAGCCACTCTTTGATTCAAATATAAGTTTGGAGGGCAACAGCAAAAAGTCAGACCCAGAATTTTCATGTCCGCAATGTAATATGTCATTTGTGCGTGGTTCACTTTTAGCTGTACACTATGAACATCAGCATAGCAAAAAGCATCAAAGCATCAAAAAGTCCACTGAACTTGAAACACTGAACACTGAAAAATCCCAAATTGTGTCAGCTGCCAAAGTTGGCAAAGCCCTTGATGCCACTTCCTCAATACTAACATCAAAGCTTCACCAGTGTCCTCATTGCAGCATGAGTTTTATAAAGGCCAGAGGCCTACGTGCACATAAATGGCAGGCCCATTCTCAGAGCAAAAAATCCAGCATTAGCGTTAAGCTAAGTAAAGATTCTATTTCCTTGAGCCGTAAGGATGGCAAAAAGGAAGATATTTCTCTGTTAAAGATAAGTCATCCTCTTGCAAGTAAACCCACAGTTGCTAAGAAAAAGGCCAGTGTTGGCAGAAGAAGGAAAAAGGGTAGATCTGGCCTCCCACCTTTAAAATCCATACCCTGTCTTGACTGTGGAAAGAGATACAGCTCTGCTGGTGCTCTTTACAATCATAAAAAAGTGTGCCTAGAGTTTAAAATGGAAATAAAAGAGCCCAAGCAAGAGATCCAGCCTCCTGAACCGGTGGCAGAACTTCCTGCAGCACTCAGTCGTCCATCTGAGTATACAGTTAAATGCCTTTTCAAGTGCGATAAGTGTGGAAAAGCTTTTCCGACGGAGGAACACTTGGTAGCTCATAAGATGCAGGCAAAAAGTCGGCCATATTGTTGTGCTCTCTGCTGCCATAGTTATTGGACTGAGACTCAACTGCAACAACACCTTGCTTGGCATGATGAGATTCGCAGACGTCTCCCAATTGAGCTTCGTTATAGACTGAGCACCGCTATGACCTCCCGACCTTCAAAACCTATGATCCACTCTGCTGACAAGACAGACAACTCTCAGTCTTTGATTCTTAACTCGGCCAGTTGGTCACAGACTAGCCACAAATGCCAACATTGTGGTAAATCCTTTCTTTCACCATCTGCGTTACAGAGACATGAAGCTCAACATGGTGGCAACGGCTTGTTTCATTGCTCAGTTTGTCCAAGGACCTTCAGTGAAATTCAGGGCCTCATCGATCATCACCAGGAATGTATGGGTGATGGCAAAATGCAGAGAGATGACCCAGCTGCTGTTTCATCAGGAGATACAAATGGCCTTACTTGTCTTGAATGTGGAACTTCTTTTGAGGAAGAAATTGAGTTGCATCAGCACTTCATTGAGCATGCCCATGGAGTACATTAGACACACTTGACTGATGGGGATTTAAATAAAGTTGCATTTGATTTTAAAGGTATGGCTGTATATACTAGTGTTAAGCTATAAATATCCTTCAGAGGGTCCTTGTTAAGGTTAATCAAAACGGCAAATAATTTGTCTAGTTTTTTTTTCTTCTTCATATTACTTGATACTTTTGAAATGTCTAAGAATGAATAGTTAGCTTTTCCTTCTTAAATTCTCAGGCTATTCTTCACACTGGACTGCAAACATGTATAACATTGAAATGTCTTGTTTTTATTTTTCCTTTCTCAGTTTAATTTACAAAGCATCAATTTACATTTTGAAGGGTTTACAGTGACATGATTATGTAATTTGTCCTTTTTGAAAGTGCACTTTACATTGATTACGGTAAAAAACTTATTTTCATCCGTTTCATGGTTCAATTGAAACTGGTCAATTAATATACATGCTTATTGAAGGCACATATTTATGCATGTTTATGTATTCCAAAAGTCCCAGAAAAGTGTAAAGCAAAATTTGAAAAGTTCTTATTTCAATGCTTGAAAAAAATGACCACTTATTGGATTTTAAATATGCGTAAAGCAAAATTCTCTCTAAGATGAAAACTCATTCATTTAAAAGAAACTTGTTGTTCTGCGAATTCTTGCAATTCTTAACAGATTCAATTCCCTCTACGACCTCTGCTGTACAGTGTATTTACAAGCTTTCATCTGACATAAAAGCTATCTTTTCAATGTAATCTGTGTTGCGATACAATGCTAACCTAACTAATTAGATAAGAATTGTATTAATTGCGGATAGTTTTCAGTGTTGTACCATTGGTTTGGTGAAAAGTAAAGTATTAATTCATATAGGAGCACTGTTTTGTTATTTTTCCCCAAAAAAGATCAAACGTGTGGCTTTTCTTTCCTCTTTTTTCACTGAAGGTAAAAATACAGAGAATGGTGAATAATAAATCGAAGATTTGTTTGACTGAAAATGCTGTCTGTGTTAATTATTTAGAGAATATTTTTGACTAAAACAACCAATCAGTATATAGCCAAATGTGCCCAAGAACACCTACACCTACATTGAATCACCTACATTGCATTAAAATACTTCTGACTAATGTGTTACAATTTCACCAGGACAACTATACTGTGTGACAAGACCAATGTGATGTTGCAAAGAGTTGGTGTCATAGAGCAAGTGTATATTACATTATATTACAAGATCTAAAGATTTCATTATTGAGATTCTATTTTTCTGTCCGAGACATGTAAAGGATAATGCTGAAAGAATGGAACAATATTTTTCTGACTTTAAAACCAAGAATGGAATATTTTCTAGAAAAAACACAGTAAACTACTGAGCTAAATTGTATCTCTAAAGAGTCTGATTGTACCTTTGTTTTCCAAAATATCGGAATATCAGTTTGGGTCTGAATCAGAGGTCAAAATAGGCATAGAGAGTGAATGGTTAGTATTTGACACTAATTCTACACCGGGACAAACGTTGTTATAAACATTTACAGGTATAGGGATAATACTATTCAAAGTAGGACAATTATAACATTGATAATTTGTGTTAGTAAAATGAGATGGGCCAATGTGTGTTTGACAGCACATGTCGTTGTTGTCTGGTTTGTTTGTGGGTTGGTTATTTATATCTTAGTAGTAGGAGTATGAAGAACTCACAATAGATTCTAAACAAGGGAAGAAGAACTACAAGTCCCACAAACGCTCGCGTGTACGCGGTGACGTCGTCACGCCGCCGGGGTCTGCTTTGTGTGAAACCACAACACGAAGAAGGAGAAGAAGAAGAAGGAAGAGGAGAAGGAGGAGAAGAAGAGGAAGGAGATGCTGCTGGGCGGACGAGCATCTCCAGGTAGCGTTCACACAGCGCCACTGTACGGTCTCGTTAAAGCGAACCACCCCATAATATATTCAGTATATGGTTTTAAAATCGGTAGAAGCTGCGACGTGTAGCATAGTGTAGCGATATAAGCTAGGCTACAACCTACAACTATAAGCTAGCAGAACACTCCTACGTCTAGCTTCACAAGTACACACACTGCAGTTGTATGGTTTTACTCTGACATTTAGACTGCGTCTGATATGCGTTACAGAGACTTGATATTTCAAACCGAAGTCCCAAGTCAGGCTTGTGAAACGGGGAGTTAAAGGAACCATGCAGAGTCTCGCCCCGACCTCGAAGACCCGACCCTTGTTGCCCCTGACCGAGGACGGGGATGTGGTGCTGAAGTCCGGTGAGAGTGAGACCTGGATTCGGTCCTTAGGGGCTGAGATGATAGTTGGAGTCACACAGGACGACGGGGAGGAGACCCCCGGGCAGCCATCAGGCGAGCCTATCACGGCTGACTCTGACAGGAGGGAAGTGGACCCCTTTCCTGATCACGGATCCAACCCTGCACCGACATCCGGTCCAGCAAGTGATGCACTAGGAAGGATTGAGAAGGCAAATAATGGAAGAAGATATCTTTCATGCATGAGGAACAGGAGGGATCCGTTGCTGATGGACATTCCCGATGGGTCTTCATTGACTTCATGTGAGTGTTTCTCCATGTGCTGTCAGAATATGACAAAAACATCAGTCAAAAGTCAACAATTGTGTTGTAATATTAATGGCTGCATATTTATTTGTATTTGTCACTTAGCAATTTAGTCTGTCAAATGTCATAGGTTAATCAATAATAAAACATATCTTGTAATGTATATAATTATAATGTATATTGCATAGGCTAATTTAATGTTGATTGTTTTAGCACTGGGTTTTTAATGCTCTATTTTATGCTTTCTCCTTGAATGAAAGAAGTATATATTACCTATAGGTACAATTAAATGATGAAAAATGTTTTCCTCCTGCTCACAAGTGCCGTCTAATGATGTCTGTCTATGACACATTGATGTTTGTAATAATAGTTGGCATAGTTGCAATCAGGTCCCATGTCAAGGTTGTTGGCATGGGGAAAGACATAGAATAATGCTTCCCTTGTCCTTCCTAACCAGAATATGTATGTGTCCTGTCCTTTTGGCTTCCAGCATCTCCACTCTCCCTGCAGTGCCTGCAGTGTCACATCATTTTCAACAACTATAAGTCGAAGGAGCGTCACCTGAGGTCAACCCATCCGCTGGAATATCAGCAGTGTACTCTGAAGAATACCCTGTTCGCCTGCTATGTATGTGACCACAACTTTGCTAATTCCACAGAGCTCATGATCCACCAGAAGGCTCACATAGAAAAGAGACCATATAAATGCCCAATATGTGGACAAGCATTCTACAGGGTGTCAGAGCTCACTGGCCATAAGAAAACCCATTTTGGGAGGGACGGTTATGCCTGCACAACCTGCGGCAAGGCATGCAAAACACTTACGTTACTGAAGTACCACCAGCGTAAGCACACGGGGGAGAAGCCGTATGCGTGTAAGGAATGTGGGAAGAGATTCGGCTTTCCTAAGGACGTCAGGAAGCACATGGAGTCACACTTGCAAAAAGAGGATGGAGCCAACCCAACTCCTAAAGCACAACGCAAGAAAATAAATCGTAACACAGGTATTCCGTTCCATGTATTTTTATATTACTAATACTTTTATATGGCAAAATGGAGAGGTTTTGTTTTGAAAAAAAATGCAATATTACATTTCCACAAATTCAAATATAATGGCTAAAGATGGACATGTGATACATTTATGTCATGGTGCTGTGATGAAACAGTTCCTCTCTCATTTCTCTATAGGTGCAGCTACAATAAAATACCCTTGTTCTCTATGCAAGGCTACTTTTAAAACTACCAAAACAAGGTTATACCACTTGAAAAAGAAACACAAGTTGTTACTTGACACCGCCACCGTCCTCCCACCCAGGCATGAAGTGAAACAAGGTGGGCCTATTATAACGCCAATCTCAATTAGTCAATCAACTTTACTCCAAGTAGAGCCAATTGGACCTCTTCAACAAGTCAATGCTAACATTGACACAGAGCAAATTCGCAAACTTATAGAATCCTTGGAAAACGTGCAGAAAGTGAATCAGGTTGTGATCCTGGGTCAGGTTCCACCTCATATCCCAACCCTGGGCCTGCAGCTACCGGGACCAGGAGGGCCCATTTATTTGAATCCAACTCCCCCATCAATGGAATATTCCCAGACAGAGCATTCCAATTCTGTAGCAATACCCCACGGAAGGAACACGCATCATTTCATGGATCAAACTATTATATTAGAACCTATAACGCCACCAAACGAAGGGTTAGAATATCCTTCATTTCAGGAACTGGTTTCCCAAAGACAGAGTGAGGTTGCTGACCTCAAACTAAATCCTGAGGAAGCTGTTATATTGGAACTTACTTCAGCCTTGTTACCAGTTGCAGACTTGGAAAAAACAGAGTCTAGTCCTCAACAGGAAGTGCCATCATCATCATCACTAGTACCTACCACAGAACTGGAGAAGTGTATCGATGAGACTGTAAATGATCAAGAGGAAATTAACCCACCAGGTCAGCCTCTGGTGCCCACAGTTGAGCTGGATAAGACACCTGTACAGGCAGAGCAAGAGGATCTGCACAATGTCCCTTTTGCCCCCAAAGATACATTAACACAATTTCCATATGAATCCCATAATAATCCTGAAGGAGACGTTGATTCACAGATACAAAAGGAAAGCATTGATGAGGTCCATTCTGTGATGGAGAGCATGCCAGTAGAGGAGACACAAGAAAAGATAGAAAATTGTAAAATATGTGAGGAAAAGCCTGAGCAGCTGTTAACTGTAGAGAATCCTTCTTCACAAGAACAGGTCCAGTTACAATCGGAGACCAAGCAGGTGGAAAGTACTTTAGACTTGGCTGTAAATGTAATGTCGGCTCAAGAATTGGTTAAGGTGCGAAAACGAAGACCAGCCAGGACTTTTATATATGAAGAGTATATATATCAACAAATGGGGTCAACACGAAAGAGACATTTACATACTGGGGAGACGTCTGCCAAACGGCAAACAACAAAGAAAAGCCACCATGTGATAGAATTTGGTCCAAAAAACAAAGAGAAGAAGAATCAAAAACAGAGGAAGCGATCACAGTCATGCCCGTCGCCCCAAGAAGTAGTAACTGGTAGCAAAATGTTTTTTGCAAATATGTCAGAGAAACAGGTAACTTCAAAAAAGAAGGGAAGAAAATCCCCAAAAGACAAAGAAGTACATTTATCTTCTGCAGAAAATACATTGGCTGCCCCTGTTGACACCATAGAGCAACAAAGTAAAGAGAAGAAGACAAACAAATTGAAGAAGAAAAAAGATGTGGGGGTGGGCAAAATAAGCAAAGAACAAGATAATCCACCAGCACTAAAAAAGAAGAAGATCGAAAAGGTTCCTTCCACCAAATTGAACATTAAGGAAAGATGTAAAAAAGTTACAAAGGAGAAAGACCCTAACACCCAGAACACAGAAATAAACATGGGGTCTATAAATGTACCAGTTCAAGAAATAACACCAGACCCTTTCCTTTTACTGAAGGGTCATAAACAACCCCAACTGAAAGTTTACAAATTGGATCCTTCTAAGGCAGCAGCGCAGACGCAGGAGTTGACTCAGAGTCAGGAGGCAAACGAGGGTCCAGATAGGCTCTCAACTGTAGTCAGGAAACGGGCCGGCAGACCCAAAAAGAATCAGAAAGTGTATTCACTGCTGTCTTCTTTAGTGGTGAACGATCCGTCACCCAAGGCACCGCACACGCCAAAGACCACCCGAAAACGCAGGTCCTCTTTGAGGATTGAGACCGAGGGCGTGATAACTGCGTCTCACTCCAAGCGGGCTTTAGAATGTAAAGACTGTGGCGAGAAGTTTAACAGTGTCTCCTTGCTTCAGGAACACAGGACGAGCATGCACATTGTGGAGAGCCTGGGCCTCACATTCACAAATGGCAACTTATTTGAGGGTGTTTCCAGTTTAGTTTACCAACCTACAAAGGAGGCTGATGGAGTTATCGAAGCAGTCAGCGGCCCCTCATATTGGGATACAGAAGCTGAGATGAGAGAGGTGGCCCTGGAAGACAAAGAGTGCAGCGTGTCTTTCCCAGCCCTGAACCCATCACCTTCTTTGCCCGTTACTGACACAGTTGAAGCTAATGGGTCCGAAGATAAGCCTGGACATGCATCTGTTGCAGATGTTACAGCTTTATTGGATGTAGCTACGCAGCATACAGAACCATTAAGTGGCACGAAAACACTTCAGCCGAATAATATCGAGTCCCCTTCATGTACGTCTATAACACTCGTTAATGGGTCTCCTCAACCTGGGGCAGAGGGGTCTTTAGTGTCAGATCTGGGGAACCCAACATGTCAGACCAGTGAAGACGATGGCCTTCAACGTCCTTTGCATCATGACTTCGGAACCGAAATGAAGTTTACCGCAGAGGATGATGTGAAAGATGACATACTTCTCGATGTAGATGTAGTCACTGTTGGGGAGCAGAATGAGATGGATCAACCGGACGTTGCCCACAATCCTGGTTCCCAACAGGATCTTATTGGAGATGGTAATCGGGAAAGTGCCAACCCTGATGTGTCCAGTATTCAGGTTAACAATGAAAAGGCGACTGAAGTAACTTTTCAGACTTCTTCCTCCTCCACACATTCACTTGACTTCAAGAAGGAGCATGTGGAAAGCAACATGGTACAGAAGAGAGAGGACTCTGCAATGAGGGCAGTTGGAAGACTGAGCGGCATAAGGGGAAGAGGAAGTGGAAGAAGAGGAAGTCTTAAAAGGGGTATCTCAAGGAGAAATTCAGATGGAGGCAATTTCAGTGGAAGGAAAACAGATAACGAACCAGACGAATGTCAGATCATTTTCCAAAAATGTCCACTTACTACTGATTCTGAATTAAAGAAGCAAGACAACACTTCCTCTGTTCAGCATTCTCACTCTACACCTCAGAGTCCACAATTGGAGATAAACCAAGATATGCTTCCTGCTACATGTGTGCCTTCTGTGCTATCTTCATTGGTCGATAAATGGTCTGAATCAGGAGTAGAGGAGCAAGACAAAGAGACTAATCAGTCTGCTATTGTCATACCCGAGAGGATTGCCACTTCCAGACTGATGGAGACTGCTGACAAGGAGCAATGCCATTTAGCGGTAGTTATCATTCAAACATTGCCAATAAGAGCAGCTTTTTTAATTGCACGAGCTTCAGCGGCACGTTGTATCTTACCGTTCTTTTTATCTTTCCATTCAGCATGTTCCTGATATGGTGTTAGGCCAAGTCTTGGACTCTGAAGAGATCAAGGTCGAGGACAGTACAACCGGTATAAGGACTGTTCTTGTCAAGCAGGAGAGCCGCCTTATTCTAAGTGATCCTCCGGCTTCACAAGGCAATGTGATTATCCAGTGGAACGTCGAACAAATGGATTCTGAAAACATTCCTGGTACAGGTAAATATACATTCAAATGTAAATATGTATGTTCCATCCATCCATCCATCCATCCATTGTCCACCGCTTATCCGGAGTCGGGTCGCGGGGGCAGTAGGCTGAGCAGGCTATTCCAGACGTCCTTCTCCCCAGCGACGCTTTCCAGCTCCTCCTGGGGGATCCCGAGGCGTTCCCAGGCCAGGAGGGATATATAATCCCTCCAGCGGGTCCTTTGGAGGTTTTCCGGGCACGTCCAACTGGGAGGAGACCACGAGGTGGACCCAGGACCCGCTGGAGGGATTATATATCCCTCCTGGCCTGGGAACGCCTCGGGATCCCCCAGGAGGAGCTGGAAAGCGTCGCTGGGGAGAAGGACGTCTGTATGTTCACACCTTTTATATAATATACACTTTTAAGCATGTTTCTTTAGTATTTTTTTGTCATATAATTCTTTAGTATTATATGAAGTCATTTTTGCATATAACCTGTAGACCTCCATAGGTGCTTCCCTCACAATGACATGTTTCATTCTGCAAAGCTGCTTATGAATATTAACTATGACAAATGAGAACACCTCAAAAGCACCAAGTTGTACTACTCAGACAATGGAACATTTTCATTTCAGAGGCCGAGGGCCAGGCCAGTAGCATGGCTCCAGACGCCCTTACCCAACAATGCATCTTCTACCCGGTAAAGGAAGAAGAGAGAGAGATTTTGCTGGGGCCATCTCAGAGAGACGATGGAGTACTTGCCTTGGGGGTGTCCAGTCCTGCCAAAGTTGACCATCAGACAGAAGGTCAACTAGTCCGTGTTGGCCATTGTAAGTCATTTGTTGTAATTAAATTAGGGCTGTCAATGTTAACGTGTTAACGCTCGTGATTAATCTGGAAACCTTAATGCTGTGATTTTTTTTTTTAATGCAAATTATCGCACTTCCTCATTTTGTGACTAATGTCAAAAGAATGAGTCACTGTTTCTCTGCTTGATGAAAGTGAGAACGATGGCCGTTCCATCCATTCTCACCTGAAGTCCGCTTGCTAACTGCTCACAGCATATCGTGATTAATCAGATGGATTCTTTTAATCGATTGACAGCCCTAATTTAAATAATATGTGTGGATTTATTGGTCTCAATACGGTCACTACTCCCTACTACTCCACACTACCACTCAGTTTTGTGCACTCCTGTGCAGTGTAGGGTGTCCCAAAATACTGGACTCTAACCACCAACAATGTAGCATATAGAGGACTGCATACATACAAAAGTAATACATTCTCTATTATTTACAATATGATAATCTGACAGATTGCCATTTCTATAATTATTTTTCCGATTCAGTTCTTTTTTTTGCAACAGATGAAGATAACCTTTCTACTGGGGACCATCAAGAAACCCAATCTGGAGATGTCTCTTTGACCACAGACACCAATGATTCTAATACAGCAGAAGGTATACATGTATATAGTCATCATATGGTTTTATTTAAAGGGGCCTTTAATTGTGAATATTTTTGTGTGTTTTTAGTCTTAAAGTCTGGATTACCCAGACTTAAAGTCTGATTAAACCATCATAGCCGTCTCTCCTGGCTTCACTAAAACATCCGTTACCAATATAATTTACTTCATTGTACCGATTCTGCCGAAGAGCATTTAGCGAATGTAAACAATGGCAATATTTTGATCTTTTGGAATCAAGTGTTTGTGGACAAAATAACAGTAAATAAATAGTGAAAAAGTACTTTATACTATCACAAAGACCAAAGTGCTATATTGCTATTGTTCATTTCGTAGCAAGCACGGACATCCCAAATGCTTTTAAGAAAAATCGGCACAACAAAGTGATTTTGACAAATTCTATTGGTAACGGATGTTTTAGTGAAGCCAGGCAAGGCGGTTATAATGGTTTGCTCACCCAGACCGGTATTCTCATTCTCAACTTTTCTTTTCAGCTCAGGGAGACATTGAAGAACAGGAAAATCCACATGTCTGCACATTTCTCCTGCAAAGTTCTGACGAGGACGACTCTGATGTTGTTGAATACTGTGATCGTCCGCCTGCGCCAGAGGCACAAGCTGTGGCCTATTTGAACAGCCTTAAAAAAGGAAATCCTCTACAGCTGAATGAAAGGTCAGACAAGTACAGCAGAATCATTTCATTATTGTATTCAAACTTCAATTTCAATGTTAAATCTATCACATTTAGTATTTAGTGTGTCTTACATTAAAGTATAACTACAATCCTGTTTTATTCTTTGCATATTGTGATTTCTCTAGTATTTCATCTTTCTTTTTTGTTCAGCTTGACCACTGCTGAAACCCATCAAGAAGACGCGAGAGAGCCCATTGATTACTTTTCCACCTATTTTGGGTGGGATACTTGGGGTGAAATTGCCCAGTGTACAAATAAACCGTCCAAAATGTTACACCTCGTCACCGCCAAGGAGGTCGCACAGTTTGTTGGGATCCATATTGCGATGGGAACTTTAAAGGTTTGTGACCATACTGCTGTTTTTATCATGTTTTGCTTCACCCAATGCATGTGTGCACATTCTTTTTTTTTTCCTGTTTCTGAATTAATTCATATTAATATTTTCTTTTTTTTCTAGTTTCCTAGTTTGAAGCTCTACTGGCAGGACCTGACTAAAGTACCACTGATTGCTGATGCCATGCCACTGTCACGCTTCCTTCAGCTCTCTCACAAGTTAAAGCTAGCCCTTCCTGAAGAAGACTCGCTGGGCAAGTTGGCGAGTAAAAGACAAGTGTGTAATCTTCAAAGTGTACAACCAACAACACCGAGTACATTGAGTAGTAGTAGTAGTAGTAGTCGCAGTAACAACAGTGATGATGATATCCATAGTAGTTCTCAGAGGCACGGAGACGATCCAAGCAACAGTAGTATTGAGATTAATCCGCTCTGGAGGCTCCAGCCGATATTGCATCGTTTCCACGCAGGATGCCAGCTGCTGAGACCAGAAGGGGAATATGCCGTCGATCAGTTCCCAATTCCTTTGACAATAGGGAAAGTAAACGACAATGTGTCTCTGCATTGTACTGTATTCATCGGAGTTGGTGGTCTGATAACACAATTGGAACTCAGAATGAATCTCTCAGACAAAGAAGATGTAGTAGAAAGAATGGCACCGAGGGATAGTCTGGTGTTTCTTTGCAGGCAGGATCTCTCCACCCCTGCGATGCTGGAGCGTCTATTGGATGCTGGTGTTCATGGTGCCGGCAAGGTAGGCGGAGCTATGGGACAAATGGGTGATGAGTTTGTCAGTTCTGACGGGAGATTGATGTTGCGCAGGTCCAAGGGGGGCTTCATCCTTTCCACCGTCAGGAAGGAGGAACAAAATGTTTCAGAACTCATTAAGAACCTTGAGCGGGCCCAAATGTTGGTGTGTCTGCACAAAGATTTACAAAACCTTTACCGTATCCCACACGCGGTCACCGCCCCGACCTGTTGGCCCCAAGGCGTGCTGTGGTTCCTGACGGATCTAGCCCTGGTCAACTCGTGGCTTCTCTACAGGCGGGACCAGCAGACCGGGTCTGAACCTTTGAGCTTCATGGCCTTCAGACTGGAAGTCTCAAAGGCCTTGATCTTCTCCAGTGACTTGGACACCCGGGACTCGGGTCCCCCTGACCCACCCGCTCAGAGCGCTTGTGTATCGAGTGAAACCCCTAACCCTGATATGCAGCAGGAGCATTCCCTTCCAGATGCGTCCGTACGGTACGACGGGTCTGGTCACTGGCCAGAGCAGTTTGGGGAGGGAGAAGGTGGCAGGTGTCGCTTTGTAAATTGTGCCAGAACATCTCAAGTTCTATGCCTCAAGTGTTGCGTCTTTCTTTGTATCTCCCGTCATCATAACTGCTTCATGAAATTTCACAATCAAGAGCAATGAGTTATATATGCAGAATGATATATACTTGTTGTTGTTCTTCCAATGAGCCACATACTGTACATTTGATGATGGTGACTTGCATATGAAACTGATTAGTCTTGTGAATGGGATTTACTGTTACATATTGATTGTGCCTTTTAGTGCCACCTCCTGGATTAGTGTGTTGTGAGATAAAATGTCAAATGCTTTGTCAAGTGGCTTGTAAGGTACTTTGGGTAGAAATTAAAAATGAAATGTTTTTGTTAACAAGTTTGTTAATTTATTAAATTGGGCTTGTTTTGTTTGGTTCTTTAAAATTGCCTACATGCTATTCATAAACAATAAGCCTATTTGGGACGTGTAAATATGTATGTTCAAATGTTTAACAAAGTAAACCATATAGCCTACGCCAAGTAGCTATTTTATTTTTATTGTTGTACAAATGCATTATCGAAGTTAAGCTAATTTAAGTCCCTTTCCCTTTCACACATGCAGTCCATCCTCCTGCATGGGGTCATGTGTGAATGGGAGCCTCAAGCCGTCCGGCTGACGTAAGAGGCTGTTACGTGGAGCGAGCGCACCAATCACGAGACTCCGCGCCGATGACGTATTTGAATCCGCGACTCTTTTATCTTAAGGCGCCAATTGCTTTTTGGGGTGATTCGATAAAGATATGAATACAACTTATTTTGTTTGTAAAAACAAGAATGGCTGGAAACTGCACTAGATTCAGAAATAATAAGGAAGCTCCTTGCAGTCAAGCGCAGAGGGTGACATTGATAGGCAGCTGTCTGGAACAGTTCCAGATGCATTATAGCGCCATCTGCTGGACGGTCCCTGATTGGCCCGTCCAGCAGATTCATTGCTGTGCGCATGTGTATGAGAGGCTCGAGTGAGATACATCA